>VMDO01002649.1:0-95000 GCA_007922755.1 Pedetes capensis
TTATCTCCAGTGTATTTTTAGTATTTGTCTTTATTTCTCTTAGCATGCTTATAACCATGACTCTGAACTCCGACTCAGAGATCTCTAGTAATTGCGAGTCGTTTGTGTTTGTATGATCTGTGGAGCCTTCAGCTCCATCCTGCCCCCTTGTGGTTTTTGTAATTTTATTTGATTTTCGCATAGTGCGGTCCGGAAAACATAATCTACCAGTCTGACTCCAGGGGGGGTAAAGGTTAGGGAGGCGATAGATTCCGTTTCTCTTCTGTGGGGTGAGAAAAGGGGGGGATCTGGTGATAGAAGAGGTGGAAGGAGGAGGTAGAGGACAGAAGTTAATAGAAATTACTGTCAAAGTTAATATTAAGGTTGAGATTTAAGGGATAAATTATTAAAACAATGACACATATATAGCTTAAGAAATAGAGAAGGAGGGTAGAAAAAGGGAAGGGAGTAAAAGAGGAAAGGATGAAAATAGGGAAGAAAAGGAGAAAAATAAAAAGGAAAAAAAAGGAAAGAAAGAAAAGAAAGAAAGAAAAAAAGAGGCAAATCTCACATATGCACTCTCCCAAACACTAATAAAAACACTTGTAGTCGGGTGCGGTGGTGCACACCTGCAATCCCAGTGGCTTGGGGGTCGGAGGTAGGAGGAATGCAAGCCCAATTTCTGTGCAACCCAATTAGACCCTGTCTCAAAAAGCAAAAAAAAAGGGGGTCCTGGGGTGCAGTGCGGCAGTCCAGCACCTACCAGACAAGCAGGCACAGAGCCCTGAATTCAAACCCCCATAGAAGGAAAAAAAATTATAGTACTAATAAAATTAAGATAAAAATTTTAAAAAAGTAAAATACAAAGAAAAGAGAAAAAATAGAATAAAATATAAAATTCCAGACCTCACGCATAGACTCTCCCCCATACATATAACAACTCGTAGTCAGGTGCAGTGAAGGATGCCTGGAATCCCTGTGACTTGTGGGATGGGGGCAGGAGGGTCTCAAGCCCGAGACCTGTGCAGCCCAGCAAGAGCCTATCTCAAAAAGCAAAAAATGTATGGGCTCGGGCCACAGAGTGTCAGTCCAGCTTCCACAAAGGAAGCAGGCTCAAGACCCTGTTAACAGTAGAAACATTATCTTGAAGGTGGAGTCTGAACTAATTACACCCAGTTCGACCAGGTGGATTCAATAATGCAGGGTGCAATGTTCCCAATAGAGCTCAGGGTGGCAGTATTTCCACACAATCCGCAGTAACCATTGGTCTTATTGGGTCCATATAGCCAAACTCTTCATAATAACCTGGATTTAATTGGGGTCCCGAGTGCCCAAAGAGACTGTTCCATGAAATATTCTGTGACTATTGTATTGTTCGAGAGGCAGTGGAACCTGTGGGTTCTTCCCTGAAGTTCTCCCTGTCCCACGTAGATAGGGCGCCAATTCCCCAAATCAGAGATTTCCTCCCCAAAACCTTGTTGTGTGCTGCAGTCGCGCTCGGAACTGCTCTGCCTGTGGCGAACTGTGCCGCCAGTTTCCGCGAAAAGGAGCTCCCAGGCCTCACGTGACTCAGCCGCCTCCACAAACCCCAGACCTCTCCGCAGTATAGTGGGGTGATTTGGGCTCACCTCTGATGTGTCTGGGATCCGGGTATATGTGTGCCCAAATTTCTGTGGAGTTCGCGACCCTAGGCCTGACCCGCCGCAACAGAAGGGAGGGAGCCGCATCTCAGCTCTAGACGCGGATTGCTGGCACCGGCTTCCCCGTATGCTCTGAGGCCACTATGGAGGGCGTCCGTGTGCCCCCTCACGGTGACTCACCTAGGATCTGCAGTCTGTGTCCCGCAGGCGTGGTGAGAGTGTGCTGCCAAGGTTGCACTCCGTGTTGGGTCCGGGCCCGTGGGTGCGTGTGCACGAAATCCCCTCCAAGTCTCTGGGATTCTATCTGCTGTCTGTGTGATGGCGAAATGGCAGCGGTCCCGCTGCTGGCCACTGTGTAGCCCCTCTGAAGCCTAATCCTTGATTTCAGTGTATGCCTAGTTTCATTCTCTATCTCTCAAACTAAATTATCTCTCTTTCTATTTATTCAATTTGATTTTTAAACCCCTAATCCAGGCTTCCTATTGCTCCGGAACAGAAGGTGTGTGTTATCTGTCCGCCATCTTGACTCCGCCCCTTGCTGTTCAGTCTTGACACAGTATATTATCAATCCATTCATTGTGATGGAGCATTCATGACCTAATCACTTGCTAAAATCTCCACCTCTTAATAGGGGACAAACATTTCACCCATAGCACCCAGCTTCATTCAACTACCTTCCTACTCCATTTAATGGCCTTCAGGAGAAAAGGATCAGATGGGACCCCAAGGCTACCTGAGGAGCAGGAGCAGGGCGTGGCCCTTCACAAAGGCAAATGTTCACCATACCACAGCCACAGATGAGTCTTAATCTAGGCATAGCCCTAACTCTACTGAGCTCCAAATTAATTCACAATTCTAGCCCAGAAATGCCATTTATGCCAATATTGTGAATACATAGCTAGAAAAGTGAAGAGGACTCTTCTTTTTTACTTATTGTTTTACTTAATAATAATTTCACAATTATACTTAAAGACATCATAGGACCAATAATCCTAAATCTTGGTCACAGTTTTTTTTCTGTGTAATGACCCTGCCCAGGAGTTTGGAGTGAGTACAGCACCATGTCTGGGGCTGTGAGGATCCCACCCTCACCAAATGTGGAACTGAGCACAGCCACATGTTAGCGACTTGTTGAAGTTTTAGAGAGAGTCAGTAGTAATTTTCCAGCAATGTCTCTCTGAGAAGCCTGAGAAAGGTCAAATACAGTATTAAGAGTTTGATGTGACACTAGTGGCAGTGGTGCAAACCTGTGATCCCAGTGACCCAGGAGGTGGAGGCAGGAGGACTGGGAATTTGTGGCCAGAGGCAGCCTGGGGAGCTTAGCAAGACCCTGATTCAAAGTTTGATGTGTTTTTAGGTGCCGTTGAGTCAGGTCTGACTCATAGTGACCCTATGTACAACAGAACGAAACACTCAATACTATGCCATGCCCGGCACTATTGTCAGTGCTTCTCCACTATTCATAGGGTTTTCAATGGTTGTTTCAGGATTATTTCAAAAGTGAGATTCTACATCCTTCTCCCATATTTGTGGTGCTGAGGCTCGAACCCAGGGCCTCAGAGATCACAGAGCAGCACTCTACCAACTGAGCTAAACCCCCACCCTCCTGATTCAAAATAAGAAATAAAAACGGGACTGTGGGTACAGCACAGTGTTAGAGCACTTGCAAAAGCATGTGTGAGGCCCTGAGTTCAGCCCCCAGGTACTGAAAATAAAAGATTTGTTGTGGACAGGTGTTAATATGCATCCGTCAACCATTCTCCCACTTCTGTTTAAAATTGTCCAGATTGTACTTTATGAAAAATATCTCTACATACCCCTATCCTGAACTGAAATTAACCTTAAGTCAGTAAGTAGTTCCATCCTCCTGACTCCAGTATATGGTCAGAGAGAGCCACATAACCTAGCCAAAGCCAAAAAAATACAAGGTCATTCTTGCCTGGGCTTCTGGGAAAGAGAGCTTCCTTCTCACTGGGAATCACTAGAAAGACAACACCCATTTAGCTACATAGCGTAGTATGAGGCTATGAGAGCTGGGTGGGCCACAGCCTTATTGACCTCATGAGATAGAGTCTAGAACTGTACTGTGTAGAGCTTGAGACACGGGGGACAGTAGAGTGAAAGGACAAACAAAAAAGAAATATCATTGTGAGCTTCTGGGGCCTCTGGTTCAAGCTTTTCCTAAAAACAGGGCAGCTCTGGTATTTCTATTATCAAAAGGAATAACTATTTCTTTTTTCCCTTTTTTTAAATTTAATTTAATTTTTAATTTTTTGTCTTTTTATTTATGTTTATCTTAGTGTGAAGTTGAGTTTTCTGTCATTTATAACAGAGTCCTAACAGCAAGGTTCATCCCTCTCTTAAATCCCAAAACTTTCTCTAGAAATAAAAACAAAAGCCATGTGCAACAAGCACTTTCACTTTTAATTAATGCTGAATAGTATCTTTACTTGTAGAAAATAATATGGAAGCATTTTGAAAGACAAAGCCTTTATGTAGAAATAATAATCAGTATACATGTAAAAGGGAATCATCCAGAACTTAAAACTTGAGCAAAAAAATTGGTTTTTCACTCCTGTATTTATACAAATGTTACTAACTCTACTTTTTCTAAAACTTTTGAAGAGCTTCAATCAGCTGTCTCTACAGAGAAATGTGTACTCCCATCAATCATCTGTCATTCTTTTTTTATTATTTACATAAAAGACTTTTGTTAAGTGACATAAGAGCCATTTGGAAGAATTAATTCTTTTTTATTTCCAAACATCTTTTGGTTTTGAAAAACAGTTTGAAAATACCCAAGCCCTGGCCTGGAGATGTGGCTCAGTGGTAGGGAGCTGGTTTAGCACATGGAACCCTGGGTTTCATCCCCAATACAACAACAAAAATAATCCTGAACACCCCCCTCCTCCAAATTAGCCCATAAGTTCACATATAGCTGCCCGGGGGGCTGCAGGTACCCATTGCTCACAGGCAGGAGGGAGGAGGGACTGCAGGTCTGAGAAGACCAGTGAGAAGGCATGCTTACCACTGCTCAGCAAGGCCATGCAGTGTGGGTCAGGGTGGCTCTTCATGCAGCAGGCTGGTCCCGACCAAGTGCTCTGGTCAGGTAAACTGAACCAAGTCGAGGCCCAAAGGACAGAAAGCCTTGCCTCCCACAGACTACAGGTAAAAGTCCATGGCTCTAACTTTGATTTTTAGCATTCTGTCACTTTAATACCTGTGTGACCTTAGATATTCATTTAACTCCCTTAGCCTCAGGACCCCAGACATCAAAATAAGAGAAGACTGTCTTTCCTGTGTACCTTACAGGATTTACAAGAATATCAAGAGAGACAGTGGGCACAAAATAGTGTTGTCAACTACTTCCTTATAGTTATTACAGAATCGTATGTATGAAGCTCCCCCAGAATGTGTTATTATTATCTTATTATTGTTAATATATAAGAGATCCTGGAGACCAGGGAGCATGTCTTCTTCAGGACTGGGAGTATAGTATATAATTTTTGTTAAAAGGCACCGGACGGCTGGGCGCCATGGCACACGCCTGTAATCCCAGAGGCTACAGAGGGAGAGGCAGGAGGATTGAAAGTTCAAGATCAGAGGCAGTCTACTTAATTTAGCAAGATCCTGTCTCAAAAACAGTAAAAAAAAAAAAAAATGGGCTGGGGGTGCAGCTCAGTGGTACAGGCCTTGCAAAGCATGCAAGTACAAGGCCCTGGGTTTAACCCCCAGTACCAGAAAAAAAAAAAGCCCTGGATGAGTGAAAGAATAAATGAATGAGCAAATGGATGGATAATGTTCAGAACCCTCAAACTAAACAATAAAATCTATCCTTTAGCTATACTGAAAACTTCTCAACTGTTCTTTAATTAACTTGGGCTATGCAGGCTGGTGGAGATTCTGAGATGGCAGCAGTCAGATGGTATCATGGTAGAGAAGGAAGCCTGTGAACGTAGAGTCATTGACATTATCTGCATAGAGTCCATTGTGGTCTCCTTCTCCATACACTTGGAGCCAGACCTGGTCGCCCACCTCCAGATGGAGAAGCATGGAGCCGGAGGCCTGGTCCACGTTCTTGTCCTGGTACTGGTCATAGGTGAAGAGCACAGCCTTGTCCTTCTTGAAGAGGCTCACTTTCACATCCTTAAGGTAGACAGTGATGTGGTAGGAGAAGTGATACAGCCCTGAAATGTTGCAGTGGAATTTGCCAGTGGTGCCATCATAGTGGTTTTGCTGATTATAGAAGATCTTGGTGAAGCGAATGGGAACATTGGGGACAGTGACCCGGCCCTCCAGCCCCACACTGAATGCTGAACGGTATATGTAAGCACCTTCTCCAGGTTCTCCTTTCCTGCCTGGAATTCCAGGAAAGCCTCGGGGACCTTCAGCTCCAGTCACTCCAGTTTCACCTGTGTCACCCTTAGGCCCAACAAGACCTAGAGAATGAGAAAACCTCAGTAACCACTGGAACAAAAACCCTGTCCGGGTTGTTTCCAGCTGAAACCACTGTCCCTAGGACCTCCCCCGACAGCCTGCTTGACGGAGAAGGGGAGACATCACCTTCTCTTTCCCCATTTCCTATAGCTCAGCAAGTTCTCATAATTCATGCTCAATCTTATAAAAAGCTTCTTGATGAATGAATGAATAAATTGCTGAATAAATGGATGAATAATGTTCAGAACCCTCAAACTAGACAATAGAATCAATCTTTTAACTCAACTGAAAGCTTGCTAACTGTTCTCTGACCAACTTTTGGGCTATTTGGCCTGGTGGAGGCTCTGAGACAGTAGTAGTAAGTCAGTGTCAGTGTTCTGAATATTATTCATTCATTTACTTATTCATTCATCAAATGACTTTCCATGTTCCCCACAGCCCAGCCTGTTGTTCTTGTTAGGTATTGCCAAATCAGGTCTGACTCATAACAACTCTATGTACAACAGAATGGAACACTCCCCAACACTGTGCCATGCCTGGCACTATGTCAGAGCTTCTATGCTATTCATAGGATTTGCGATGGCTGACTGTTTTTTGGGAGTGGGTTTCTAGGTCCTTCTTCCAAGCCTATAGCAGCTAGTATTCCCAGGCAGTCACCCATCCAAGTACTAAGCAGGTCTGCCCCATCTTAGCTTCAGAGATCAGGTGGGATTGGACACCAGGGTGGTACAGCTATAGGCCAGCCAGTTCCCATAAATTCATTCCTCATCTCTTCTCCTATAAGTCTCCATCATAGCCTCTTCACCCTTTATGTGTTGGTTCAACCCCTGTAGCCTCTATCCTCTTGGTGCAGAATACCCTTCCTGCTCTATTCTGTCTATACATCCTTCAGGGCTTGGCTCAAGCCCTGCCTCCTGCATTAAGCTCCAGTGTTAATCCACCTCTGCATTAAGTGTGTTTTCTGCATTCCACCTGTTGGGCATTTGTTCACATCCAGTTTGGCATATTTGCAGTAGACTTTCTTGTAACCACTCACAGAGTCTTGTCCATTAGACTCTCCAAAAGCTGTGGGGAAATTCAGGAGGTGTGTCATAAATGTGTTTGGATGCCATTGAGCAGAATAGGAATTACGGGGGAAAGAAGAAGAATAGGAATATGAACATATTGGGAACATGGGTGTGGGGGGAAATGGGGAAGGAGATACATATGGAGCAAAGTCCCTCTGTATAGAGGTACCACCTATTCTCATCCCTGCAAAACCAACCCAAAATCCACTCCAGGTTTCTTGTGGGTCTTGGCCTTAATTAATAAAGCACTCCTCCAGCCCTGGGAGCTCCGGCCCTGTCCTGCCTGGGAGAAAGTAGCATATCCTCTTCTTCTTACCTGCATCTCCTTTCTCACCCTTCTCACCAGGGGCACCATCTCTTCCATCACGGCCAGGGGTCCCATTGTGACCAGGATGCCCTGGGATGCCCGCCAGCCAACCTGCACAGGCCCCTTTGGGTAGAGGAATCAGGACTCCTGGCCCTTCTGTTGTCTCTTCAGCATGACCAGGCAAGGCTAACAGCAGTAGAATAGCTCGCAGCAACAGCATCCTGAGCCCTGGAATGCACATGTGCACAGTCAGTCATGGGAGAGGCAGAGCCCACCCAGCACAACCCTTCAGGACCTGAGTAGCACCCCTCCATCTCAGTAGAGAGCTGCTTTCTCCAGGCTCAATTCTTCCAGGAAGCTTTTTCTGACTACTTCAGGCTCCCTTCAAGTGTTTCTGACCTGAAATTTGCAATTCTTAGCATTTCCTGCACATAGTCACCTCTCCTCAGCAGGACTGTGCTTGCATGGATGGTAGGGATGAGCCTCCCCTAAGTTCCCCATGCCTGAGCACAAGACCAGGCACAGGGAAAGCTCCCAAGTCAGTTTGCTGAGAGTCCATCTGGGAGTTTTCCAAGAATGATAGCTCAGTTGGCTCCACTCAACTAGAACCAACTTCTCTCTCTCTGGCTCCCTTCTTCTCTCCCTCCTTTTCTCCCAGTTTCTGCATCTGTTCTTCCTTCTCTCTCCATTCATTCCCTTTCTTCGTCCTCCCCTCAGCTGGGTCACTTGTGACTATTTTGTACATGTGCACAAACACACACGTGCACACACACACACACACACACACACACACACACACACACACACACACCTTCACCTTGAATTAAACAGACAGCCAGAGATACATTGTCCACTGACCCTTTGCTTGAGCCACTTGTCTTCCTAATTGCTTCAGGATACAGTGCAGACTGCACCTCCTTCAGGCAGTCTTCCTGTCCTCCCTCCTCAAACTGGGTTGGCTGTTCCTCCCTGGTTCCCTGGTTCCCTTGTTCCCTGACTTGCCTTGATTGTTACACTTGTGTACTCTTTTGTAAATCTTACTTTGTTCACCTGTTTCCCCATTAAATGACAACACCAGAGAGCAAAGCTAACTACTACCAGCTCAAAGGAGGGACTAAATAAAAAGGTTTTTCAGTGCTGGGGATCAAACCTAGGGCCTTGTGAATGCTAGGCAAAACAAATATCTTGGGCCCCATATCTGATGTTTAAGGTTTTAGACTCTCCATTCTTTTCTCAACAAGGAGTTCAGAGAAATCATAATAGAGAGGAAAGTGGGTCTTAGGATCTTGGATCAGAGGCCTCACTAAGACCTCCAGGGAGGTAAGAATGTTAATCAGAAGAATCAGAATCTAAACAAAACACACTATATGTACACTATTTTACACTAAAGACTCACTATTTTTTGAGTGCTTTGCTTATCTCTTTTAGATTACACGAACACTCCATAATAGGATTTGTCTTCAGGACAAAACTGCTCCTCTGTGAAGAATGCAAAAAAAAAAAAAAAAAAAACAACCCTAATTGGCCCTTGTACCTCAAAAGTGTGCATGGTAGCTGAAATCCCACTCCTGGGCCATTGCCTGGGCTTGGTGCTGCCCTCTTCATATAGCAGGGCGAACTCTTCTTTCACCTCTACCATATATGTATGTATGTGTATACATATAGAAACACAGAGTATTGCGTGTAAATATATATATATATATATATATATATATACATATGTATACACATATACACATATATATGTATACACATATATATGTATACACATATATATGTATATATATTGTTGTTGTTGTTGTTGTTAGGTGCCGTCGAGGCGGTATCTGACTCATAGCGACCCTCATAGGGTTTTCAATGGCTGACTGTTTCGGGATTGCCTTGGGAGTGGATTGCCAGGCCCTTCTCCCATTTTTGTGGTGCTGGGAATCGAACTTGGGGCCTCAGAGACTGCAGAGCAGCGCTCTACCAACTGAGCTAAATCCCAGCCCCATATATATATATATATATGCACTACATAAACTCTTTGAAAGAAAACAAGCCCTAATCCTCAAATTTCTCTATTTTTCAAGTAGAAATCATACTTCACTTAAAAATTTATTCCTCTATTTTTTTCTTGCCATTTTCTGGTTGTGGTTTTCATTTGTTTGCGGGGAGGGTTGGTGTGTTTACGTTTTTGTGTTTTGAGACAGGGTCTCACTATGCAGCCCAGTGTGGCCTGCAACTCACTATGTAGCCAATGCTGGCCTTAAACTTACATCAATCCTCCTGCCTCAGCCTTCCAAATCCTCGGATTATAGGTGTGTGCCAACAGGCCTGGATCATATGTTGATTTTAAAATAATGTTTTAAGCCAGACATGGAAGTACACACCTATATAATTACAACACTGAGGCAAGAGGAGTGAGAGATGAGGGCCAGACTGGCCTACATGGTAAGATGTTGTCTCAAAATATAAAAATTAATCAATTAAATGAAATCATATTTTTAAAATCCTTAGATATTTGGCTTTCCCAAATTATTATTCTATTATGACATATTGCCAGAAGTAAATTACTGAACTAAGAAATCTGAACATTTTTACATCTCTTGACACATATTCCCATGTTAAGTATGCTATGCTGATGTCCAGTAGTGTGCTAGTGTGTGTACTAAAGGGCATATCTTGGGCTGAAGGTGCAGCACAGTGATATAGCACTTGCCTAGCATGCCTAGTGCAAGGTCCTGGGTTTAATCTCCACCACTACAAAGCTTCACATAAAATAAAATAAAATAAAATAAAATAAAATAATAGAAGGGACTGCCTGAACTACCCTTAGCAGATTTTGGTATTATCACTAAAAATAGTTTTGTTGTTGTTTATTTAATGAGTAAAATAAATGGTATCTTACTGTTATGGTTTGAATCTGTTAGTAATTAATGAGCCATACATTTTCTTACAGGCCTATTTTCCAAATTGATTTCCTTATTCATGATGTTTCTGTGAGTGCCCTTGTCATCTAGTTTACTAGGGACATGATAGGTTTCTTGAATCAACTTATGTGAGCTCTTTGTATCAGTACTTTATCATACATGCTATGACTATTTTTCTAATGAGTAGACGATCCCTTTATTTGTTCCTGATTATTAAGTACACAGAAGTTCTAGTTTTTAGACACACAACTTTGTTGATATTTTTCTTTGCTTCCAAATGTTAAACAGTCTTTATTCAAGCTAGGATTTGGTAAATATTCTATTTTCTTCCATTTTTCCTACATTTAAATTTTCAGTCTTTAACCCATCTCTGATTTTTTGTTTTGATGTAAGCTATGATCTAAGATACTCAAATGATTCCCCCATATGAAGACTAGCTGTTTAAATGCCTCTGATTAAATTAATCTTTTGCTTCCTTATTGACCTGATGCACTGTTCATCAAATACTCAGTTTTAGTGCAATCTTCCCCTACATCTGACAGCTTGTTGTGCTATGAGGGTTTGTGTGTTGCTGTAGGCTGAAAGCTATACGACCAGTATTTCAGATATCAGCAGGGCTACCCATGGTAGACAGGATTCAGCTGAGCTTCCAGACTGAGACAGACTAGGGAGAAGGACCCAATATCCTACTTCCAAAACAGTTAGCCATTGAAAACCCCATAAATAGCAGAAAAGCACAGTCAAACATAGTGCCAGAAAATGAGCCCCCAGGCTAGAAGGCATTCAAGAAACACTGGGGAACAGTTGCCTCCTCAAAGTAGAGTTGACCTTAATGACAGGAATGGAGTAAAGTCCCTGGGACTTCCTTTTGCTGATGTGGCGTGACTCAAAATGAGAAGAAACCTAGTGGCTATAACATTGGGCTCAAACATGAAAAGATCCACATCTGCCTTGACATCATGTAACAACAACATAATAATTTTTTAAAATGGCAATATTAATATAAATAACCATTTCAAAGCACCTTCTTGTAATACATTATTTTATTTAATTTTTGGGCTAGGATTTAGCTCAGTTGGTAGAGCGCTGCACTGAAGTCTCTGAGGTCCTGAATTCAATTCCCAGCACCACAAAAATGGGAGAAGGACCTGGCAATCCACTCCCAAGGCAATCCCGAAACTGTCAGCCACTGAAAACCCTATGAGGGTCTCTATGAGTTGGATACCGACTCGAGGGCATGTAACAACATTTAATTTTTACCACACCCTCTAATTTTTTTTTTTTTTTGGCAGTAATAGATGGCTGAACCCAGGGTCTCACACATACTTTGCAAGAGTCCTACCACTGATTTGCACCCTCATCCCCTTTTGCAGACTGCCTCTGGCCTGGAAACTGGAAATCCTCCTCCCTCCACCTCTGAAGTTGCTGGAAATAGAGGCATATGCCACCACTCCAGCAACACCCTGTAAATTAAATATCATCTAAATATTATTAATCCAGTTGTTAGGTAAGAAGTCTGCTTTAATGATGAGAATGGAGTAAAGCCCCTGGGACTTCCTTTTGCAGATGTGGCATGACTCAAAATGAGAAGAAACACAGTGGCTGCAATGATGGGCTCAAACATAAAGAGATCATATGTATAGCACAGTGTTGGGTAATGTTTCGTCCTGCTGTACTTAGGGTCATTATGAGTAGGATCTGACTCCGTGGCCCCCAGTAACAACAAGTTCAATCTTATAAGTAGAGTAAGTATCAAGACAGGTAGAGAGAGAGGAGGAGGAGGACAGACACAACAGCCATAGCCACAGGTGCTGCCAGAGACAGGTGCTGCTTCTCAGGGGACCTGAGGGCCCTGTTCAAGTCTCATTCTTAATATCTATGTGTGCCTTTGTCGCCCTCTACTGAATTTGAAGGGCTTCAGACAGCCTTGTCAATAGCTGCTGGAAATAAAATGAGAGATAGCTCTCTTGGGACCTAGCTAGCTCCAAGGTAAGAAAAAAGAGGTGCTTTAAATTAAAAGCCAGGAAGGAGAGACAAGGAAAGCCCCTTCATACTTAAGAAGAATACTTGTTTTGAGAAGCTTTAAGATTTCGTGTGTCGATTCACTTCTCACTATTTGTCGACTTTCTTCTCACAGCTCTAGCAATAAAGCTCAAGGGAACTTCAGCCATAATTTGCTTTCCCCAGAAATGATGGGGGAAGAATCTGTGAGGTTACATTCTTTTCCATAGGGAAACAGGAGGAGATAATTCAAAAGGTGTGCCCGAGCTAGTGGAGGTAGTTAAAAAAGGGCCCCAAAGATAAAGGCTGATGGAGTGCTTTCTCAAATGTTTGGAGGGAGGGCAAAGACAGAGATCTCCAGAGTTCCCTGGCTCCTCCCCTTCTGTTAAAAGTCAATATCCTATTCTCCTAACCCAAGTGAACACATTCTGTCCCAACAATTCAGTGTTATGACACTTTTCTCCACCAACATTACGGGTTTTCAAAGTTGTTGAGAAGGATTAAGAGGGATGATCATAATCACTTTAGGAATTTTCTGATGCTAAGAACAGATTCTGATTGAAGAAGGCTGCATTCTAGTCTAATTCTACATGGAAAAGCAACAATTGACAACAAATGAAGGACAATGCAGAGGTGCCTAATTAAATAAAAATTTATTTCAAAATGATTTATGTTCTTTGATTAGGTAAAGCAACTGTTGTACTCTGATTTTGAAAGACTATTTCTTTAGAGGAAAACATGATTTAATGAAACTGAGGGACTATACATAATTTAAGAGTCAACCGTGAAAATAAAGAAAAATGCATAGATCATGAAGCTACATTCCAAGTACCACTTATAATTCTTTGCCTTTGTAGAATGTTATTCATACAGTACTTACCTCACTTAATATCTCATTTAAGTCTCAAAACCATATTGAGAGATAATATGGGGTGTAACAGACAGACATACTATGGGATCTTAGTGCTTAGGTACAAATATTTTGTTCTCATTCTCACTTTTAATGTGCTTCAGTCTGATGTGATTGTTGGAGGATTAAATGGCATAATCCATGTAAAGTGGTGAGAATGGTGTCTGACACATGTGATGCTCAATAAATGTTAGCTATGACTGTATCCATTTTTGTGAGGAAAGGGGGCATCGGAGAGGTTCAGTGATTTGTCCAAGATCACAGACTTAAACATAGAGGAGCTAGAAGTCTGATCTTCTACAGCCCAACAACAGACTCTTCAACATAGCCCAAGAGGAAAAAAGCATCCTGGTCATACCCTTCCCCATGGGTTGGAGGTATGAGAGAAAATAGCATGGAAAGACCTGCAGATTGTGAAGCAAGTGATCTAGTTTCTGATCTAGGCTCCACCTCACCGTCTAGCTCCCAAGTTTCATGTTCTTTGCCTGTAAATATGAGATATTAATCCCCACCTAGCCTATTGTGAGAACCAGTTGGCAGACAGTATGAGGTATTTTATAAAGTTAAAAAGTGCTCGACACAAAAGTGAGAGCAGAGAAGCAAGCAAATACTTATGGACCACATGCTATAGACCACTGCTATATATCTACCACCTTTCTAATTGCACACACACCACCAGGAAGTGGAACTCCACAGCCACAAGGAAAATCCAAAAACAAGAGAGGTTCAGTAATTTCTCACCAAGGATAACAAGAAAAAGATGGTAGAGTTGATCTTTGAAATCCAAATCACCACACTGGCTTTCCCCTGCTTTGTCCTTCTTGACAAAGCCCACACAGGCATGCATTCATTCCCTTTTAAAATTATATAAGGTGATAGCCATGAAGTTCTTGGGACCTTAAAAGGCCATAGTATGATCTCTCATTTTCATGTTAAAATGTGTGAGAAATTCTACTTTGACCTGCTGAAATTTCAGTAGCAATAGAAGCATCTTGTGAAATGCAAGGAGAGAAGTGTTCCTTTTGGGACCGGCAAGAAACAGAGCTGTAAGGGGGGAAAGAGGTCACCAAATCTTGTCTGAACTACTCTAGCAGGAAAAGGAATTAAAATCCTTGAATGCCACAGCCAAAAGTGACCTCAGAAATCATTTCACCATTGCTCTGCTTTTACAAATGGGAAGGCTGGGGAAAGGAAAGGAAGCACTTATTAGAACATCATAGAAACCAGTTCATATGCTAGGAGCTTTCACACATTATTTATTTTCACCTTTACAAGAATTCCCTTAAGGAAATGAAATGACCTGTACTTTATAGATGAGGAAATTGAGCAATTAAGCAATAAACCCTAAGAGATGCCTATTCTGACTTCCAAACCAGGGATCCTTCCATCACTATCTCTAAAATTATTACACAGAATCACTTTCCTAATCTGCTAAATGGGATTATGTGAGATGATGAACATGAGAACGTTGAAACTGGTGAGCATTCTTGAGAGTGTAATTTGCATAAAGCACTTTCAAATCTTATTTAATCCTCCCACATCCCTGTTTTTGACTATACTTCAAGAGGCCAAAATACTGGCTTAAGATCATGTAACCATTCAACTGAATGACATGAAATTGCCATTCTTAAAAATCAAAACGATAAGCTAGGTATGGTGGTTGCAGGTCTATAATTCCAGTGACTCAGAGCCAAGAGGATAGTGAGATCGAGGCCAGGGGCATAACTTAGTGAGTCCCTAATTCAAATAAAAAATTGGCTGGAGGTGCAGCTAACGTGGTACAGCACTTGCAAAAGTATGTGTGAGGCCCTGGGTTCAACCAACAAGTACTTCAAAAATAAATAAAAAAATAAAAATAAAAATAGAATATTGGTAATTTCACCTGGTACAACCTAATGGTAAATGTCAGAACCAAGAATTTACTTAGCTCTGTCTGCCTTCTGGAAGGATTGTCTTAAGGGTTTTTTCTGCCCTGTAGGAACTGTCGGTATTCATGTGCCCACCACACACACATACATATCCACATGTGTGCACATCTGCACACACATGCCCATACATATGCACACAAAATGATTATACTCTCAAGGAAATGATAAAGCATAGCATTCCTCCACCATATTTTCAGGACAAGTTTCTGCATATGAAGTAGTTCCTTATGGAAAGCTTCTACTTTTGGAAAGACATCACCTCCTGACCCCAGCCAAGAGCCTGAGGTACTGGGTGGCACTGGGGGACTACGTGGCAAATTTTCCCCCATAGCCACCTTAAAAAGGACAAAGAACAAGCCCTGCTTTTCTCCTTAAGACTTCTCAAGATGTAAGGGAGGGAGGCAACAAGGACTACTGACTACACTCTAGGGCTAGCTTTCTTTTGCTCTGCTCAGAGAACCAAGCAGACAACTTCATGCTCCTTTGGACATGTTCTGCTGGCATAAATCTCCCCATCCCCAACCTAGTCAGGCAGACATCCTTATTCCTAATGAAGTCCCTATGAGTAAGGTGGCTGTACCAGAAGCCTCCCAGACAGGGAACCCACATCCCCCAACACATGAGAGGGTATCCTGATTTCTAAGATCCCTCCCACCCTGACCTCTGCTTCTGCAGCTGAAAGCCTCCAGGAAGCATAGAATGCACTGGGGCACACAAGATTGGGCATGGCAAAGACCAGGCAGATCCAGGCACTCCTATCAGGAAATATCTTTCACATATAAGGTTTTTTCATAAGTTTCCCACTATATGTCAGGTTCTTCTTTCTTTATCTCATTTGACCTCCTTTGGCACCCTGTAAGATATGTCCATACCTACACATATCCCCAAATCTACAAACAACAACCATGTAGCATTAATCTTTGTATCTCACAAGCTGACTCTGTGTCTGACCTGTAGCCTCTACCAGATGCTGAATAGAAACAAGTGGTAGAACTAGATTCTAAATTCCAGTATGAGATCAGGCCTCAGACTGGCTTTCCCCAAGCTGCCTTTTTACATGCCTCTTCTTTCACCCCACCTGTCAAGCTGAGAAGTAATTCATCCCTTCCTCCTCCTTATCTAACTGGACTCCAGACATGGACAGACTCACTTGTCTTCCTGACCCCAACCTCTTTCTCAGTAAGCATCCTGCCACCAAATGAACTGGGCAAAATTTGGGATGGTCCCAGGCATTTTGACCAGAAGTGTTAAGTCTTTCTGTCTTAGAGCTCTGGAAAATTGAAGAAGCCTAAGGCCTATCTGTCTCTACCAGCACTACCTTGGTCTGAGTTTTGCCTGTATCACTCCCATGCCGCTACAGGAAGGAAAACCTGCACACATCCCAACCATGGCTAGGCAACCACCCTCACCCAGCCTGGAACTTAATAGAATTGCTCTTACCCTCTGTCATGGAATCAGACCCACTAGCGGAGTCAGGGTAGAAGGAGGAGTTGGGTTGGCCTCAATAGCCTGGTACTCATGTGGGCAAGCAGTCTCCACCTCACAATTGTTCCTTCCCATTGGCCAGCCTAGTGAGGGTGAGAGGCCAGTGGGTGGGCCCCTGGCAGCTGCTTCAAGTCTCCACCCCAGGGAACCTGGCTTAACCCAGCTTGGGCCTGGGAAGCCAAGTAGAGCTTCAGTCAAATCCTCACACTTCCAGGCCTTCGCCCTATTTTTGCCTTCTGCTATAGCAACAGAAGATGGAGCAAGGGTTAGGGCAGGAACAGCAGGAAAGTGAAATACTTTTGTATCTGAGAAGGAACTTCTTCAATTAAAATGAATTGCTCAGTGGTCCTCTAGATGGGCCCTACTAAGTTAGAGACACTAATTCTCACAAAACACTTCTATTGGATGCATGATTAAATGTGAGATTTTGTGGTTATGACATCAGGCATTTCAGGAGAGAGAACTGCTAGACAGAGCTGCACTAGGCTAAGATATAGACTGCATTCTCCACCCTCTGGTCTGGAGCCTGGGTTACAGAAAGACCTTGTGTATTAATTCTGAGAGCTGAGGTGCAGGGAAGTTCCTGGGGTGGAGTGGTGTCTGGCCAGTTCAAAGCCTTTAGAGGTCCTGAATTCTAAAGGCTTATGGCCTCTGTGTAATTCAAAAGCAACATAATAGAAAACTTACATAAAATTTGATCTTGGAACACAATCTTTCAAGATTTTCTAGTTTCAATTTCCATGGTAAAGTTTTGAAAACTAACTTTGTATGTGTGAATGAAACCCCGGTTGGCCAGTACCTACAGCAGATGCCCAGTCTGCCTATGAGGGAACCCAGCTGTGTACTGGGAGCAGCCTGCAGGACCAGGGATCATCAACCACTTGGGTGTTCCTAGAAGACTTAGGCCTGAAGTGACAACACTCAACACCATGGGCTCTCTTGACAAATTCATATTTTATTTTTGAAAGAATAGAACCAGTTTTTATAAGCCACAAATTCTGAAAAATTAAATTATGACTCCAAGAATGGGCTCTGAAAGCTAGAACACATTCAACGAGACATTCAAATATAAAATGTTCTTAGGTAGAATGCTGAGCAAGTGTCTGCTGCCCTCAACCACTAATCTCCACTGGCCACACAGAGTCCACCAGTAAAGGAAAGGAAAAATCTAATCTGAAGCCTTGGCCTTCTGAGAAATCACATTAGGCCATGAAGATTAAAGACATGAGGCTGTTTCTAAGGCCTGCTGGCCTAGGGAGTAGGCCATGAGAATAAGTTTGTAAGTACTTCAGCAGGCAGAATGTACCAAGACAAAACAAAAAGGAACTACACTAACTCTCAGTTACATCACCTTTTTACTTTTATGGTTGTTGTTGTTGTTAGGTATGGTAGAGTCATTTCCAACTCATAGCAACCCTCATAGGGTTTTCAATGGCTAATTTTTTGGGGGTTTGGTCCCCAGCACCACAAAAATTAGAATTAATTTCTAATGGGAGAAGGATGTGGCAATCCACTCCCGAAGAAATCCCAAAACAATCAACCGATTAAATTTTTATGATAGCATTTTTATTTTTGTTTTTTATTTTTTGTAGTATTGAAGGTTGAAGCAGAGCCTCACACATGCTAAGCCAGTGCTCTACCACTAAGCTGAACTTCCAGCCCCAGGGTCTCTGTAATTGCACAGTCTGCTTCTGGCCTTTAACCTACCTCGACCTGGATTACAGGCATGTGCCATGGTACCTGATTTGCATTTTCTTGTTTATTTTTTATTTGTGTTACTGATTTTTTTCTCCTTATTCGAATGTAAACTTCATGAGAGCATGGGCTTTGCCTACTGAATAGGCAATGGTTGTATCCATCACCCTCTAAAATAGGACCTGGTACAAGGAAACTAACAAAAAATGTTGAATTGATGAATTAATGAATGCCCCCTGTTCAATCTTCCCTTGGCTACAGCTATGATTGTCTCCCATTTTACAAATAAAGAACCCAGAGCTCAGTGAGGATAGTGACTTGTTTAAAGTAAAGACCCATGATGTGAACCTAGATCTGTCTGACCACAAAGTCCATATGCATCCTAATACCTCATGTCTTTCACTCGCCTGATGGACTCTGAGACCCCAACATTCACCTATGTGTGTCAGGGTAGCTTTGCACTTCTCTGCCTTGTGGGAACACTCTGGTTTCTGTAGGCTTTAACTATTGCACATGGTGAAATGACTTTAGCCCCCAAATCACACCAAGATTTGCCTGGGTCTGGCTGTCAGCCAGTGACATTGTGAAAGCCTATCATTTTGTGAGGCCTCAGGGAAATCTGCCATACACCACAGAGGCCATCATGTGGAAAGAGCAGTTTTGTGGCAGGCTGGTTTAGAGATGATAAGTGAAAAACATTCAATCAGAAATGCCTTGAGGCTAGTCTTTTTCCCAGGACAGAAATGTTACTGTCTGGAATGAAATAGCCACATAAATGTGATCATTTCCTCCAGGGTCCCATGCTTATGTATCAGTTAAAATAACTTTAATTCTAATAAAAAGTAAAAATTGGGATTTTAAAAATTACCAGAAAACAGAAGACAGATGATTAGGAAAAGGAAAAGGAGATTAGAAGGAAGACGGATGGAGGAGAGGAAGAGAGAGTAATAGGGAAGATTGAATCAAAGAACAATATATGCATGTATGGAAATGTCACAGTACTTATTAATTTGTACAATTAACATGAGTCAACTATAATAAAAAATAAATTCTAAAACCTGTGTATAAAAACCTGAATATGTATATATGCTCATTTACTTGAGTAAATAAGACAAATTTCTAGAAGCCGAATTGTAGGGAAAAGGAATATGTACAAATTAATCTTAATAGTTACTGTAAATTGAATCCCCCAAATCCAATATTAATTTATACTGCTCTCAATATGATATGAGATTATCTGTTTCTCTATATCCTCACCAATACTATCAAATATGTAAATATTTGATACTCTAATATTTGATACTCTAATATTTGATACTCTAATAGAATTTTCTCCCCCACACGTCTGTCAGTTTGCCGCACTGTGGGGGCTTGTGTGTTGCGATGAGGCTGAGAGCTATGCCGCTGGTACCTCAGATATGAGCAAGGGTACCCATGGTGGACAGGTTTTCAGCTGAGCTTCCAGACTAAGACAGATTAGGGAGTAGGACCTGGTGAACCACTCCTGAAACAACTAGCCATTGAAAACCCTATGAATAGCAAAGAAACACTGTCAGATATAGTGCCGGAAAATGAGGCCCCCAGGTTGGAAGGCACTCAAAAGACTACTGGGGAAGAGTTGCCTCCTCCAAGTAGAGTCTACCGTGATGAAGGAAATGGACTAAAGCCCCAGGGACCTCCATTTGCTGATGTGGCACGACTCAAAATGAGGAAAAACAACTGTAAACATCCATTAATAATTGGAACATGGAATGTACATAGTATGAATCTAGGAAAATTAGAAATTGTTAAAAGAGAAATGGAGCGCATAAGCATTGACATTCTAGGAATCAGTGAGCTAAAATGGACCAGCATAGGCCATTTTGAGTCAGACAATCATATGGTCTACTATGATGGGAATGATAAACTAAAGAGAAATGGGGTTGCATTCATCGTCAAAAAAGACATTTCAAGATGTGTCCTGAAATACAATGTTGTCAGTGATAGAATAATATCCATACACCTACAAGGAAGGCCAGTTAATATGACTATTATTCAAGTTTATGCACCCACCACTAAGGCCACAAATGAAGAAAGGGAAGACTTCTATCAGCTTTTTCAACCTGAAATAGATCAAACATGCAATCAAGACATACTGATAGTCACTGGTGACTGGAATGCAAAGGTTGGAAACAAAGAAGAAGGCTTGGTAGTTGGAAAATGTGGTCTTGGTGACACAAATGAAGCTGGAGATCGCATGAGAGAATTTTGTCAGACCAATGACCTTTCATTACAAATACATTTTTTCAACATCATAAACAGAGACTATATACATGGACTTCACTAGATGGAACATACAGGAATCAAATTGACTACATATGTGGAAAGAGACGATGGAAAAGTTCTTATACAAAATGTCAAAACAAGATCAGGTGCTGACTGTGGATCAGACCATCAACTTCTCATATGCAAGTTCAAACTGAAGCTGAAGAAAATTAGAACAAGTATATGAGAGCCATGGTATGACCTTGAGTATATCCCACCTGAGTTCAGAGACAACCTCAAAAATAGGTTTAATGCATTAGACACAAATGATAGAAGACCAGAAGAGTTGTGGCATGACATAAAAGATATCATTCAAGAAGGAAGCAAAAGGTTCTTAAAAAGACAACAAAAAAAGAAAAAACCAAATTACATGTCAAAAGAGACAGTAGAACTTGCCCTCGAATGTCAAGCAGCTAAAATAAAAGGAAGACATGATGAAGTTAAGGATCTAAACAGAAGATTTCAGAAGGCAGCTGAGAAGACAAAAACAAATATTAGAATGACATGTGCAAGGAGCGTAGGCAGAAAACCAAAAGGGGAGAATACATTCTGTGTTTCTCAAGCTTAAGGAAGTGAAGAAAAAATTCAAGCCTCAAGTGCCAGTAGTGAAATGTTCTACAGGGAAAATATTAAGTGATGCAGGAAACATGAAAAGAAGATGGGAAGAATACACAGAGTCATTGTACAAGAATGAATTGGTAGATGATCAACCATTCCAAGAGGTTGCATATGAAGAGGAACCAATGGTGTTGAAGGACGAAGTGGAAGCTGCCTTGAAAGAACTGGCAAAACACAAGGTTGCAGGAATTGATGGGATACCAATAGAGATGTTTCAACAAACAGATGCAGCACTGGAGGTGTTAACATGTTTATGCCAACAGATTTGGAAACAGCTACCTGGCCAACTGACTGGAAGTGATCCATATTTGTGCCTATTCCCAAAAAAGGGGATCCAACTGAATGTGCAAACTATTGGACAATATCATTAATATCAAACACCAGCAAAATTCTAATAAAGATCATTCAGAAGCAACTGCAGCAGTATATAGACAGGGAATTACTGGAAAATCAAGCAGGATTCAGAAGAGGGCAGGGAACCAGGGACATCATCGCTGATGTCAGGTGGATATTAGGTGAAAGCAGAGAATATCAGAAAGATGTCTATCAATGTTTTATTGACTATGCGAAGCCATTTGACTGTGTGGATAATAACAAACTATGGATAACTCTTTGGAAAATGGGAATACCAGAACACCTAATTGTGCTCATGAGGAATCTGTATGTAAACCAGGAGGCAGTTGTGAGAGTAGAACAAGGAAACACAGCCTGGTTTAAAGTTGAGAAAGGTGTGCATCAGGGCTGTATACTTTCACCCTATCTTTTCAATTTATATGCTGAGCAAATAATCCGAGAAGCTGGACTTTATGAGGAAGAATGTGACATCAGGATTGGGGGAAGATTCATTAACAACCTGCGTTATGCAGGTGACACAACTCTGCTTACCGAAAGTGAAGAGGATTTAAAACATTTACTGGTGAAGGTCAAAGAACATAGTGTTCAGTATGGATTGTGACTAAACATCAACAAAACAAAAATCCTTATAATTGGGACAGTATGCAACTTTACAATAAATGGAGAAAAGATTGAGGTTGTCCAAGATTTTGCTTTGCTTGGCTGTATAATCAACACCTGTGGAAGCAGCCGTCAAGAAATCAAAAGACGCATTGCTCTAGGAAAAGCTGTGGCAAAAGATCTCATTAGTGTATTGAAAAGTAAAGATGTCACATTGAAGATGAAGGTGCATTTGACTCATGCCATGGTATTTTCAGTGGCATCATATGGTTGTGAAAGCTGGACATTGAACAAAGGAGACAGGAAAAGAATTGATGTTTTTGAATTACGGTGCTGGAGATGTCTATTGAATATACCATGGAATGCCAAAAGAACCAACAGATTTGTCCCAGAAGAAGTGCAACCAGAGTGCTCCTTGGAAGCAAGAATGGCCAGACTGCATCTTACATATTTCGGGCATGTAGTCAGGAGAGATCAATGCTTGGAGAAAGACATCATGTTTGGGAGAGTGGCAGGTCAACGCAAAAGAGGAAAACACTCCACCAGATGGATTGACACAGTGTCTGCAACAATGGGCTTAAACATACATAAGATCGTGTGCCTGGCACAGAATCGGCAAGTGTTTCCATCTGCTGTACATAGGGTCGCTATGAGTCGGACTCAACTCGACTGCACCTAACAACAACAACAATAGATTTTTCTAAATAATACCTCATTTTAACTTGTTTTCTTCTACTTTATATAAAAGTAATCTTCTTTTCATATATCTGTTAGTTATCTGTATTTATTTTCCTACGAACTGTTTGTTTCTTGTTGAATTCTCATTAATTTTTAAAAACTCTTCATACACCAAAGAAATCAATCTTTTGTATATGATTTGAAACTTTACTTATCTTTTCACTTTAAAAATGTTTTATTCAAGCCTTTTTTGCTTACACTGCCACATAATTTATTAATATTTTCCTTTTAGTTTCTGGGTTTAATCTCTTGCCTGAAAAGAAGTTTCCCATTCAAAGTTATTCCATAAAAATGTTTTCTTATAGATTGTTCATGATTTCTTTTAGATCTTTTATTTGGCCAATCTTGTAATTATTTTGCTTTAAAAAGTACAATGGCCACATACAGAATTAATCAGAGGCTATTTATTTGCTGGGTGTTGCAGCTTGTGCCTGTAGTCCCAAACCATTTGGGAATCTGAGGCAGGAAGATCACTGGAGCCCAGGAGATTATGGCTAGCCTGGGCAACACAGGGAATCCTTGTATCAAAAAAAGAAAAAAAAATTTAAAGACTATTTATTTGACATTTAATTAATGTAAGAGTATTGTTGTTGTTAAGTGCCATAGAGTGAATATCCAACTCATAGGCCTTATGTACAACAGATGAAACAGTATTGTTAGTGCTTCTCTGCTATTCATAATGTTTTCAATGATTTGTTTTGTGAGGGTGGGGCGGCGCTGTGGTTTGCGGGGGTCGTTCTCCATGGTCTCTCATCCAAGTACTAACCAGGCCCAACCATGCTTAGGTTCTGAGATCTGAAGGGCTTGCATGCCACAGTGGTAGGGCCCCAGGGGTAAGAGTGTTAGCTGTACCAATTTCATTACAGAAAAGACTTGGAAGGGGGTTGAAAGTGAGTTTTATAGATTAAAGGGATTGACGACAATCTTTGTGAATATTCTTTAGGAATGGGATTTCCTAGTTCTGGTAGGATGAGCTCCTTAGAAGTGAGGGAGTCTTTCTGATTGGCTTTCAGGTACATCTGGCAGTCTTTAATTGGCTAGCTTGTGTAACTGGGATCTTCCAGGTTGCATAGGGTCATATGGTTTTCCTGTTTCAATTGAAAGAAAATCTGGTCCTTGGCTTTGGCATCTTGCATTAGTGAATCTTCCTATTCTAAGAAGTGAGGTAAAATCCAGCTTTTCTTCTTCCATATTTTTAATTACTGGCCCAATACCCGCCATTTTAATGCACATCTACCTTTTCATTTCTAATTTTAAATATCTTTTTTATATACTCTTCAAACATGTTGGGATTTATTTAAGAATTCTCTATTATGTTCACTTTGTGTTTATTCCTCACCAAGAGTATATATTCCCTGGGCAAATGAAAGCAATAATTAATGCAAAGCTATCAGATATGATTATTAAGGTTACATTTGAAAGTTGTCCATTTATAAGTTCTGATACTTGAATAAACTTAATTATGAGACTTTATTTCACAAAACTTTCCTTCCTCATACTGGCAGCAAGTTGGTATTTAATTCCTACTCCTCCTTGAAGCTAGGCTGACCACGTGACCAATTTCTCATGGAGGAATATGACAGAAGGTGATGTGTGCCATTCCCAGGTTGAGTCTTAAAATATTGCATACAGGAGTTCTTTTTTCAGTACAGGGGCTTGAACCCAGGGCCTCACACATACTAGGCAAGCTCTCCACTATTGAGCTACAACTCCAGCTTATTTTTTATATATATTTTTTATTTTAGAGCAGAGTATCTCTGAACTGTGTAGGCTTCCTCTGGCCTTGAAGTTATGATCTTTCTGCCTTGGCCTCCTAAGTCTCTGGTATTACAGGCCTGTGCCACAGCCCCTACATTACATAAGAGAATCTTTAATCACTTTACCGTACTTGTGAACATAGATATGACTGTGAACCAGTTGTGACCATCAGATAAAGACAATGTTCTAGGAGATGATGGGGAAACTAGAAAAAAGCCTGGGGCCAGACATGGTCGCACACACTTGTATTCTCAGCAATTGTGAAGTTGAGGAAAGAGAATCATGAGTTCGAGGCCAGAGGCAGCCTGTGCAACTTAGTGAGCCCTGTTTCAACATAAGACAGTTTTTAAATGGGGGAGGCTGGAGTGCAGCTCAGTGGTGCAGCACTTGCCTAGTATAACCAAGGTCCTGGCTTCAATTCCCCAGCACTGCACAAAGGAAAATAGAAATAAAATTAAAACCCAGCCAGATGCAGTGGCACATGCCTATGATCCCAGAGATTCAGGAGGGTGTGGCAGGAGAATCACAAGTTTGAGGTCAGAGGTAGCCTGTGCAATTCAACAATTTTTGTCTCAAAGTAAAAATTAAACAGGGATCTAGAGGTGCAGCTCCGTGGTAAGCACTTGTCTAGCATGTATGAGGTCCAAGGTTCAACCCCTAGTACTGAAAATAAAATATAGTAAAGTAATAAAATAAAATAAATTTAAAAAAATTTAAAGCCTTAGAATCCTGAATAACTCTGTGGAGTATTCTTCCTACATACCCTAGACATCACAAGAAAGAGAAATAAACTTATTGCTTAAGCAATTATATCATTAGGTCTTTTGGATATGTTGTTGTTGAATGCCATTGAGTTGGATCCAACTCATAAGAACTCTATGTACAGCAGAATGAAACACTACCCAACACTGTGACACGCATGCAATCTTTTTTATGTTTGAGCCCAATGTTGCACTCACTATATTTCTTCTCATTTTTAAGTCATGCCACATCAGCAAAAGGAGATCCCAGAGGCTTTACTCCATTTCCATCATTAAGGTCTACTCTACTTTGGGTAGGCAACTCTGCCCCAATCATTTCTTGAATGCCTTCCAGCCTGGCAGACTCATTTTCTGGCACCATATTTGACAGTGCTTCTCTGCCGTTCATAGGGGTTTTCAATGGCTAATTGTTTCTGGAGTGGGCTGACGGGTCCTTTTCCCTAGTCCCTCTTAGTCTGGAAGCTCAGCTGGAACCTGTCTGCCATGGGTGGCCCTGGTGGTGTCTGAAATACCAGTGGCATAGCTTTCAGCAACACTCAAGCCCCCACACTATGACGAGCTGACAGATACATGGGGACTTTTGGTTATTGCAGTTTGCTAATATACATGGCATGTGGTACTCTGCAAAGGAAATAGTTCTGCAGTGAAAGAGCTTAGGAAATGATGGGGTTAAAAACAAGTGTGGAGCTGTGGTGGAGCTCAGTGGTAGAGAGCTTGCCTTATATGTGTGAAGACTTGGGTTTGCTCTCCAGCACCTAGGAGAGGGAAGGAAAGGAAATGAAAAGAAAAGAAAAGAAGAAGAAAAGGAAACAAAGGAAAAGAGAAAGTATACACATTTCGATAGGATTCCTCTGAGCCTCGTTAATTTTTGTTGTTCTGTTTTGTTTTATTCCCTATTGAACAACTTGAGGAAGAAAATTTCTGATCTCTTGCATTCTCTTGCTAGTCCTGAAAAACATTCAGGAAATGCTGATATGGATGCTTCCTCTGTTCTCTAAATATTGCATAACGCACAGTGTTTAGTATGCATTCAGAAAACCAACTTGTACAGAATCTGGCCTTCATTTAGTCCAACAGGCCAAAGCCTGTTATCTGAATTCCCCTGGGGAACAGCAGGCAATATTATAAAACCACAGAGGATATGAACAACTATTGCAAAAGTTTTAGAAGATTTTCATTTCATTTCTGTATTTTTTCTTATCTAAACAAATGGAAAGATGACAAAAGTTTATCCACAGAAGTGTCCTCCTTTTTTTTCTTGCTTTCAAAGTGCTTCAAGAGTGTACCACAACCACAATTCAACCAACAACTATTTCCTGTGTGGCAACTGTAGGCAAGGTTCTGGAGAAGAGGGCATAATATCCACTGGGCCAAAGTGGAAAGGCAGAAGGAATGTGTCCCAGAGCTGGTGGCAATACCTGCGGATATCCAACAATGGCTGGTCCTGGAAAGGCTCTTCTGGTCACCTATCCCCGATGCGAGATCCTCAGAGAAGCTCCTCCTTGGAGGTTTGGGCACTTTGCCTTCTGCCAGCACTATCAAGCATGGACATTTTCATAGATTCAGGGAAGGGCTCAGGTTCAGGTGACCAAGAGCACTTCAGGCTGTGTTTCTGAAGTGATCAGCTGGCTGCTTAATTGTCAAACACGTTTAAAATGATCCAAGTGATGTTTCCTGAGGCAAATGGTCAGAATCCCAAAGATTCTTCTGCTCAGCTACGTTAGAAAACCATCTGAAGCTCGGCATATTCTTGTGAAGAAGTGGATATATTGTGATCAACAGGATAAGCCTGTCTTAGTTCATTCACACTGCAGGAACAAAATACAGTGAGTAGTTTGTAAACAATGGAAGTTTATTATTCACAGTTCTGGAGCCTGGGAATTCCAAGATTAAGGTGCTTGGTTCAGGTTCCCTTCCTGGTTCATAGGTGGCACTTTCTCAACATGTCCTCATATAATGCATGAGCAGGTGAGTTTCTTGGATCTTTTTTATAGGGGCACTATCACTATCCCAAAGCTCCCCTCCAAATACCATGGCCTTGGGTGTTAGGATTTCAGTCTATGAATTTTGAGGGGACACAAACATTCAGACCATAGCAGAAACCAAAGCCAAGAAGTCTGCCAAGAAAAAAAAATCAATGTACTCAGTGTGTTAAGTAATTTAGTGTCTCTCTCTCTCTCTCTCTCTCTCTCTCTCCACATACACACACACACACACACACACACACACACACACACACTGAGTCAAGACAATGTATGAATGCATATTATAAAAAGTGAGAAAAATACTTCATCATAAATAGTGGGAGAGTACACTTTTGACTTGGTAGATACGTCTACTGGTGTCTACTGGTGTTAACACAGGAAATGGCCCTGTATACCTTTTTAAAATCTCAATTTGCAGGCCTAGGTTGGATCTAAATGCAAAGCTTCCCTTTAGGAACATTATCCCTGCAGCCTTTCAATGCTTATTGAATGCAACTGGAGATCAGAGATCACAAGTGGCTCCACCTACAGCCCACCCCAGCAACAAACAGATTCTGCAGCTTGTCTACTCCCTCCTCATTTCCCTGCTTCCTCTGAGAGGGGCTCACCTCCAATGAATAAGTGAAAGTGGGGGTAGGAGAAGGAAATAGCAGGAAGGGTGAGATTCCCACAAATGTAACTGCATTGAGAACAGTAAGGGCAGGGAGAGTCCCAGACTGCTGAGGTGGCTTTGTACCCTTGTGTCTGAGCACATGCTATTTATTTCCCTGTGGGGCACACGCCTCCCGGTCCGGCCTGAAGGTTCGGACGGGCTGCGCCGCCGCGCACACAGATACTAAACACAATTCACTCGGAACCCTCAGGTGAGGGGCGCAGACTCCCGCGGCCCTCGGGACCCCGGAGGAGACAGGAGAAAGGAAAAGCCTCAGGCACTTTTGCCTTCCAGGGGCAAACACCTGTGTTGGTCATCTCGGTGGTCAGGAGGAGACAGCTGTTATAAAAAGTGAGAAAAATACTTCATCATAAATAGTGGGAGAGTACACTTTTGACTTGGTAGATACGTCTACTGGTGTCTACTGGTGTTAACACCGGAAATGGCCCTGTATACCTTTTTAAAATCTCAATTTGCAGGCCTAGGTTGGATCTAAATGCAAATCTTCCCTTTAGGGGAAGATTTGGTCAGACGGAGAGCAGGTTCCTTTCCTTGTTGAGGATTGCAACGGGAGAGCGTTTTTTCCTCATCAAAGGTTCGGGGGAGAGCAGCGGGAGAGGCGAGTCCTCATCTGTGGTCCGGTAAGGAACAGGCAAAAAGGCGCAGAAAGGGATGCCAAAAGGGCCGTGCCAAAAAGAGTCGAGCTGCCACAGCGCAGCTCTTTATATAGTTCGCCCATGGAATGGCCTGAGCCAATCAGCTTGCAGTCCAATTGTCCAATCAGGAAGGGTTTTGTACAAACATGCAACCAAGTAGATTTCTAATTTACAAACCAGATATTCAAACTCCATTTTCCCAGTTTGGGAGTTTTTACCAATTTCCTCCCAATTTTTCCCTACATTTCCCCAACTTCTAGTCCCCTCCTCCAGCCCCATCTGAAGAAACTCTGGCTCCATAAAACCCACCTCCGGTGCCACCCCTTCTCTGACTCCATCAGTGCCGCTGTTCTGTGCTCCCAGAGTATTTGTCACACTGTGTTGTGATTCTCTGTCTCCATGTCTGTCTCCTTCACAAGACTAAGAGCTGAGGCACTAGAACCTCTTTAGGACGAGAGTGCTCAGGAACTAGGTGTTGAATGAGTGAATACATACATACATATATAGAAATCTTATGGTCAAATAAGAATGATGTAGCTAGAAAAATAATTCAAGAAGGAAAAACCAATGCAAGTAGAACAACATATTCTCTATAGATTTGGGGAGAACTTTTATTGTGCAAATAATAAGTAGTTTAGCCTGTAAGTTTGAAGGCAGTCTTCCTACCTGAAAAGATACTTTGTCACTTGGACAGTATGTAAGTGTGGAGAGCATAGCCCCACAATACACTATAAACAGAGTCCCTGGCTTGTTTGTTCGTTTTTAAAGACAAGATCTCACTTTGTGGCCCAGGCTGGTTTTGAACTTGTGAATTCATGAGATCTTCCAACCTCAGCCCTGAAAAGCTGGGGCTACAGGCACACACCACCACATCCTGCTAGGCTCCATTTTTGATGACTGATCATTGACAATTTTCAAACCTCAGCTCCCTCAATCTTCTGTGTCTGACATCTGGGCAAACAATCATTAAGAAAATGCACTTCCTTCCTGGGCACCCGTGGGAAGTTCAAACCACACACATCCTAGCCTGTACCTGGGATCCCCATGCCAGCTCCACTGCTGACCACAATGAAAACCAGAGCCAAAGCCACTCACCTCTCCCCTCACTGGAGCCACTTCAGACCAGTGTGGGCACCCGTGCTACTGACACTGTAAAGCCTCATTCTGTGAGTGAGAGATCTCTATCTGTCCTTTGGATTTGTGTGTGGCACCCTCATCAGTCTGAACATGGGAAATAATTTTAGTCAATGGGGAGGGCTTGATCCTACCCTCTGATAAGCAAGAACAAAACAACTTTTTGAATGCTTGAAATATATTCTGTATCCACCAGGAAAGATACTTCCTTGTTAGAAAGCAGATGGAAGAGGGTGAGCCTACAAACAGCTTTGCTTTTGAAAAACTTCAGAGGAATGCTCTGCTGGACAATTGCTCCAGGAAGCCCTCCCTAACAGTTTGTCCCTTAATCTCTGAGTCTGTCCCTTAATCTCTGTCCTTTTATGGCCACTTTGTCAAAGAGCTTCTTTAGGAACAAAGTGAGACACATTGTTTTGTTTTTTTGAATTCTAAAGTGGTTTTCTTGAGTCTCAGGTTTCTGTTGGCCCACTCCATTCCAGAAACAGAGGACTGAAGATTCAGCCAAATCCCAGATCCAGGGAAGACCTAAAACCAAATCACCCCTAGCAATTCCAAACAAACTCCAAAACAGACTCTAAAACTAACTTCAGAGCTGAGTGCTGGTTAACAAGCTGGGATTCCCTTTGTCAGATTCAAGGAAGGCTGGCAAGAGGAAGGAGCCACATCCCTTCTGGGTTTGTCACCATTCCCCAGCCAAGGTCTGTCTCTACTTTGAGGGCCACAGTGGGCCCAGCAGCAGCAGAAGAGGCCAACCTGCCATTCTCCCAATGCTCCCATAACCAGCCTCATTAGCTGCTTCAGAGACACCAGCACCCACTGGTCACATCCTTCCTCTGGATTCTGCACCCAGCTCCAGGATCCGAGACCTGGACCCCTAAGCCACCTGAGGCATGGGCAGCACGGCCTGCTCAGAGGACAAACCCCAGTCTTGGGGCCACTTCCACAATCCTAAATTGTGACAATTACAATCTCTGCGCTTTGTTCCTGTAGCTGTCAGGGAGTAGCTGCTTCTTATAATTGCAATCTGTATGATGAGTCTTTGTCTTTGTAGTTCTCCAACAGCTAAGTGACAATCTTTTTTTTTTCCAGTACTCGGGGTTGAATCCAGGGCCTTGTGCTTGCGTGCTTTGCAAGTGCTGGACCATTGAGCTGCACCCCCAGCCCATTTTTTTTTACTTTTTTTTTTTTTTTTGAGACAAGGTCTTGCCAAATTACGCAGGCTGCCTCTGGTCTCAAAGTTGTGATCCTCTTGTCTCTGCCTCCCGAGCCACTGGGATTACAGGCTTGTGCCACCATGCCTGGCAACAATTCTTTATATTAAATTATGTATTATGGGCTAGGCAGGTGGCTTAGTGGTAGAATACTTGCCCAGCATGCATGAGGCCCTGGGTTTGATCCTCATCACTGTCATCAATAATGAAAATAATAGTAATAAATAAATTACATATTAAAACAATCAGCATGGTGTCTCTGTCAGTGATTGGGCTCTAACTGACCCTCTGTATTTACAGATTCTGCATCTGAGGAGTCAACTAACAGCAGATATAAATAGTTTTAAATTGCATCTGTACTAAACATGTACAAATTTCTTTCTTGCCATTATTCTCTGAACAATACAGTATAACAACTACTTACACAGCATTTATATTGTACTAGGTATTATATGTAATTAGAGATGATTTAAAGTGTATAAGAGGGCCGGGACAGAGTGGTGCATCCCTGTAATCTTAACAATTTAGAAGGCTGAGGAAGGAGGATGGTGAGCCCAAGGCCAGAGGCAGCCTGAGTAACCAATGGAAACCCTGACTCAAAATAAAAAATAAAAAATGGACTAGGGGTGCAACCCAGTGACAGAGCACTTGCAAGAGTATGTGTGAGGCCCTGGTTTCAATTTCCAGGCACTACAAAAAATAACAATAATAGTAATAATTAATAAAATAAAATAAAAACAAAGTGCCCGGGAGGATATGTAGAGGATGTATGAAAATGCAACACTATTATATCCAAGGACCAGATTTTGGTCTCCACAGGGGTTCTGGAACCCCTCAGCAGTTACTGAGGAACAGCTGTAATCCCCAAACTAAGCATCTCTAAAAATATATTGTAAATAAACAAAAACAAAGTACAGAAAAAAAGTTAAAATTAAGTAAAGAAAAGAAATAATAAACTCTGAAGTAACTCAAAAGTTGAATAAGTGGAAACATTTCTGAAAATAAAAACCTCAAAACAATAAATCTGGAAATGTTTAAAATAAATAGAAGCTAAATATAATTTAAAACTAAATAAATGCAAAAATAACTGAAAATTACAATAACTAAAACAAGTTACACTAAAAGTAACTCAGAACTAACCTCAAAGTTAAATAACAAAAATTGCCAAAGTAAAACCAAAAGTAACTCAAAATTGCAATTAAGAGTAACTATGAAAAATAATTCTGATTCCATGTCTAACAATAAGTAGAAATTAACTATTCTAAAGCTATTTAATTCACATGTAGCCCTCGAAATGAAGTAACTACAAATAACTGAAGATAAATAACAGAAAACAAACTTTAAAAAGTAACTTTGAAAATAAATTGAAGATTACGAAAATAACTGGAAAACTAAAAATAAATGGAAATTAAGCTAATAAAAATTTAAGAGTAAATAAAAGAAAATCTAAAACTAAATTTTAAATTAACAAATCCAAACGTAAACTTCCCAGCAGCTAACTTGGCACTACCCTCTTCAAAACTAACGGTCTCTGCACTAAGCGACTCGCCCACCGCGACCTCCGCCTGGCTGGGCGCTTGTCCCGAGTGGGCGTGGCCTCGCGCTAGGTCTGGCCCGCCCCCACGGCCCCTCGGAGCTCTGGGAGTGCGCGCACTAGCTCAGGCTAGTTCATTGGCCCGGTTCCCCGCGGTCCCCAGCTGTGCGGACGCTAGGCCCTGGCTTCCCATTCCAGGGCGCGTATCCACAGCCGGCCTCTCCTGGCGATGCCGTGTGAGCGCGCGTCCCGGAGCCCGGGCGGCCAGCCGCCAGCGTACATTCCCTGCACCGGAGGGCCGCGCGCTCAGTCCTCGCCTGCGTTTCCCGTGCTGTGGTGGGCGGCCCGGCGGATGGTGTAGCGCTCCCTTCTCCGGGAAAGCGGATTTGCAGCCACAGGTTTCATAGCTGTCTTCCGACTGGGGAGGCGGGGAGGCACCCTCAGAGCCACCGGCGAGAGAGCGCCCTGCTGGGCGAGGCGTCCTCCCTCCCACCCCGGCTCTTCCTCCTGGGCATCGGGGGGTCCCTGCGGGAGCACCTAATTATGACCAGAACCCAGCGCAATGCCAAGGAGACAGTCAGACGGAGACAGCGCGTCTGAGCGGTGGAGAACGTCTGGGGGCCCAGGACCTCGGCTTCCTGATTAGGCCGGGTCCTTGTGGGAGAGGAGGAAGGGGGGAGCAGGAGCGGCTGGCGAATAGGAAGGAGCACGCGTGGAAGAGAGCAGAAGAAAAGAGATTGGGTTCAGAGCGCTGCTTCCTCCAGGTTTGCTGGAGGTTTCCTCAAGGTTTCCGTGGAGATAAACTTCCCGCGAGGGTCAGGCCGGCCTCTCTGCCAGTGGCAGGATGTAGTAGGCAATGCCTATCTCAGGGTCACGTCATCTAACTCCTGCTACTCCCAAGCCAAGAGGATTGCGGAGTGTCTGGGGTGGGGGTCGGGGGGTGCCGGTAGGGGGAGGAGCCTGTGTTCTACAGGTTGCCTGAGAAGAAACGTCCACGTGGCATTCAGTCCTACCTCCTTGATCCTCCAAGAAAGCCATTGTCTTTTTGTGCTGCACTGCTTTCTTACCCCTCCTCCCTTTTCTTCTTCCCATCTCCTTTTCTTCCTTGCCTCCTTTTCTTTCTTCTAATTAATGTTCATTTTCTACTTCATTGACAGCTTCTGCCAAGGGTCGCTGCCATCCCATATGGGAAAATAAGAGAAACAAGCATGTGCATCCTGCCTCTCCAACTACTTGATTAATCAGTTATGTTTACTGTACACCTCTAGCAATATATCTCTGGGACTGTTAGACACTGGGAACAGCATCCACTGCCAAATAAATGCCTGTTAGGTTCTGTTGAGTCAAGTCCAACTCATAGTGACCCTCAGGGTTGTCGGGACTGCTTTGGGAGTAGGTTGCCACGTCCTTCTCCCATTTTTGCCTCCTGCCATTTTTGCCGTGCTGGGGATAGAACTTGGGTCCAGAGAGTGCGGAACAGCACTTTACCAACTGAGCTAAACCCAAATGCCTAGCAAGTCCTTATTCCTGGTGGAATGTAAGGTGCTTGTCAAAATTTAGTCTTTGCTGGACATGGTGGCAACACGCCTGTGATCCCAACACTCCAGAGGAGGCTAAGGTAGGAGAATCACTGTGTGTCTGAGGCCAGCATATATTACATAGTGAGTTCAAGACCAGCCTGGGCTACATAGAGAGACCCTGTCTCAAAACTCCAAAACAAACCAACAAAAAGTTAATCCTTAGAACAACCCAGCAAGGATCGTCACCCTGTTTACAGATGGGGAAACTGGGATAAAATAGCAGTAGTCATCAATTTCTGCAGCTAGATTCTACAACATTTCCCCACTCTAAATCAGAGTGGTCTCTGTCCCTCACTGTTCAGGAGTCAGATTAAAGAGGTGAGCTGCTTCTGCATAAAGATCCCAACAATGGCTGCCCGCAACTGAGTTCAGCAGAGTAATGATCTGTAAGGAGGAAGAGGGCAAGAGAGTTTGTGTTCAGGTGAGAATCCAGGGGAGGGTTGGGGCAGGCCTTGAAGGTTGGCAGGACTGAAGAGGGAGGGATTCTGCACAGATGAGTAGCTGGAGGACAGGTATGGAAGCAGAAGGAATTGGCAGTTGGTGGTGGAGGCACAGTTTCTTTGCTAAGCAGGCAGCAAGTACGTAGCAGCTCCAGATCTGCTGCCCAGAGGCCCCCACAATCTGCATATTGGGGCCAGGCCCTTCCCAGAGGAGGTCAGTGGGGGCCGTGGGAGCAACACAAGGCGCAGATGGGCAGTCTAGAAGCCCTTCAGAAATTCTTTGTAATTGAAGGTTACAAGGGCAGCTGGACACAGTTCTGCCAGAGTAGAGCAAGTTGTTTGTTGTTAGGTGCCATTGAATCGGTTCCAACTCATAGCGATCCTATGTACAATGGAACAAAACACTCTCTGACATTGTGCCTGGAGGCACAATGTTGTTTGGATTGTTTGGAGAGTGGGCTGACAGGTTCTTCTCCCCTTTTTATGGTGCTGGAGATCAAACCCAGGGCCTTAGAGAGCAGAGAGCAGCACTCTACAAACTGAGCTAAATCCCAGCCCAGAGTTAAGCATATCCTGGTTTAAGTCCTCATCTCAAGAGATGGTAAGAGTGAGGGATGGACAGCAGAGAGGAACTGGCTGAAAGATCTGCACTACCTCTGTCCTCCACATGCAACTTCTTTAGGGCTCTTGTCTATACCTGAGGTCCCATTATGCCAGGAACAAACAGGAAGGTTAGGGGAAGAGAGCCTTGCTGACTGGTCTAATGAAGACAAAGAGGGATGGAGAGGGCCATGTCTTTGATCACCCCTTGTGTGAACTGAAATGGTTTTATCTCCAGGCTCCATAGTCTCTGTGCTCTGAGCAACACCAGGGCTGCCAGGGACCACTCAGACAGCCTTAGAGAGTAACCCCACACAACCAAAAATATTCTCTCCCACAACTAAAAATATTCTCATTTTGCAGGAAAGGATACTGACATGCAAGGGTCAGCCAGCCAATCAATGAGTATTTACCGCTGATCACAGTTGAGATTTGCTTATGTAGTGTCGTAAGCATCCACATTCATTTTTAAAGTGAAGACAACTTTGTCTACTCTGGAAGGTTAGCGGGAGGAGTAGCAAAATTTTCAAGAGCAATAACTGACTGGCACACCATAGAAGTTCAATAAGTAACACCTGCTAGTATTATTGCTATTAGTAATAAGAGCAGCCAACAGCCTCAATACATTACTAGCCACTCTAGGCATGCTGCTGTTCCTAACTTTTGGGGGGTTGGGCTGACAATTGTTGGGGTCTGCTCCAGTCTGGCAAAAGATCATGGAGCTTCACCTCAACACCAGTTCACTCGAGGACCCTCAGGGTTGGGCAAGAGCTGGTCAGTGGTGCCAAGAAGAACCTTAGGAGCTTTCAATAACAAACAGGAACTTTATTTAACAGCACCTATAACTTGGGAGTACAGATGCTACTAGAGAGTGGCCAGTGTTGGTGGAGTTTGATGATCTTGCCTCTTGCTGGTCATCTTCTCTCACCTCCCCCCCAGGGTGGAGGGATTGAGAGCTCTTCTTGGCTTGCTCGAGGTCTTTTCCTTGACTCTCAGAGTCTTGCCTCTTGATGGATTGATTGAAGGTCTGGATGATCAAACTGGAGATTGTCTCTGGTCGTGAAGTCAGGTGTGGGGTGTGATGATCAAGGTCAAGGTGGTTGGGAAGGAAGAGACATAAGGACTCTTGGGGTAGTTGGTGGTCTGTTTATTTACACTCTGGGTGAGGGTGTGGACTAGGGCATAACTAATTGGAGAGCGGCTAGTACCGGAAGGGGCAGTATTCCATGAGAGGATTTGGAAAAGTGCAATTATGATAGGTGGGTTAGGTGCGGGATGGACCAACACTGAGCATCCCTTCTTAACCAATTGGGTGGCTCTGGGTGACCAGTTGGGTTGAAGGAGGCCACACCACAGCTGGGCTGTTTCGGGACCATCTTGGATCACTTGATGGGAGGGGTAGGAGTAAAGTAGATGCAGGCTGAAAAAGTAGGTGAAGGGTGAACTGGGTCTTGGGTAGCCGTATTGGCTTTTAGTGAGTCAAATAGGTCCCAGTCCAGGTTCTTGGGTTAAGGGTGACCAGAGGTAGGAGGAATTCAGGAGGGATCAGACCTTGGCCCAGTGGGCCTTGCTCTGGGCACCCTCCTGGCCCACCTTGGGGGTGTCCAGATAATTCCCTGCAACAATGTCTTCATATCCTATACAAAATGGAAATTCTGATGGACACTTAGGGTATGCTCTTAAAAATCAAAACAGAGGAAACATGCATACACCAATAAAAAAACAATTCAATCACAGACTCCATAACAAATATTCGTCTTGGTTACACCAACATTTTAAATTTTTGTGTGTATTTAAAAAAAAATGAATGGGATAAAATAAATACAAAATAAACTGAAAATGAATGGGATAATTTTATCCCCCCACGGATTATTGTCCAGTGTTTTGGAGAAAACATCACCCTCAGATGCTCTAGACTTGTCTCAGTCTGTGTGTTATATATAGATGGAGAGTGTCAGTGGGTAGGTCTAGGGCAGGAAAATGCATGATGGTGATAACTCGAGAACATTCCCTCTTTCCTCAGCAAATGTTTTGGAAATTTTAGTTTTATTCTAGTGTTTAGAATACTGGGTTGTTGTTTTCTTTGTGAAGTTAAGTGAGTCTATTAATAAGTGAATTTGGTAAAGAATTTAAATTATACTAATCAGAAAATAGGGGCTGGGATTTAGCTCAGTGGGTAGAGCGCTGCGCTGCAGTCTCTGAGGTTCTGAGTTCAAGTCCCAGCACCACAAAAATGGGAGAAGGGCCTGGCAATCCACTCCCAAGGCAATCCCGAAACAGTCAGCCATTGAAAACTCTATGAGGGTCGCTATGAGTCGGATACCGACTCGATGGCACCTAACAACAACAACAACAATCAGAAAATAGTGGGGTGGTGAGTTTCAAAGGGACAACAAAATCAATAATTTTCCTCTAAATCTGGCTTTTCTCATCCTGTCCACTAGATGGCAGAATGGAGCTACTATAGATGATGCTAATAAAGCAGCAGCTCTCCTCCCAACAGGTTTTAAATGGTCCAACTATATTTTTCTTTGTTTCCTTTTAGATTTTTCTCTCACCTAATGAAAAAGAAAAGTAAACATTGTATATACAAATTTCAAGACCATCCCTGGCACAAAACAGGCTAATTTTGATTGGGAGAGTTGGAGCTGCCTTAAAGAAATTTCTCAGCTGTGTGGTACCTACACACTTGTAATCCCAGCTCTAGGAGGCTGAAACAGGAGAATCACAAATTCAAGACCAGCTTGGGCTTTGTAGTGAGACTTTGTCTCAAAAAACAACACAAAACAAAAACCTTCTCATTCCCTGTCTGCAGCCTGAGTCCAGGCTTCAACTTGACCCTTTTGGGGGACTGTCCTAACATGAGTTCACTCTGAGCCAGGGGCTATGCTTACAGCTCCATCTCATTTAATCTTCCCAGGGAAGCTATAAAGTGTCACCTTCACTTTGTAAAGTAATGAGAAATTAAGAACTAAAGGTAGGAAGTGTAACTCAGTGGTAAAGGACTTGCCTCACATTTGTGAGGCCTGGTTCCACGTCCAAAACCAACAAGAAAAAAAGTTTCAGGCACACTTGAGTTAAAGCAATTTACCCAAAAGGACAAGGGGACAGAGCTAGACTTGAACCTGCAGGTGGAGGACCTCACGTACTTTGATTTAATGATTGTGCTGGCTGCATTGTAAGTGTTAAACCACAGGGCTAATTTCTGCCTAATCTGCCCCCCAGCAACATAGATCTCAGGAAAAGAGGTGTTTTGGGATTAACCTGGATTACCAAACTACATTCAGACCTTTTGCAAAGTTTTGGTCTGTGAACCAGAATTTAAATTTGTATTTACATAGGCATATCCCTGAAGTGTATGTTTCCTTTTCAACCAAGCTAGGCCCAAAAGAAATCAGAATTACTAATCACCAAAAGGGAATTGGACTCTCATAAAAATAAAAACAAGTTTTTTAATAAGCTAAGAAAATCAATTGTCAACATGAACTCTCAAAGCATTTGGTATTTCTTTTAAAGAAAAAAAAATATTTTACCCAAGGTAGTAATTTTTACATGTTTCATATTAGAGGCTTACTTCACACAGAAAGGAAAAAGATCAGCACTCAAATTTGAAGCCTTTTATTTTACACACATATACATATTTGGTTCAGCAAGTATTTATTGGGTTGCTCCCACGGAGGAGCAAACAGCAAGCAGCCCTTTACAAGTGGCAGCTCAAGGTCAGCAGCTTGGTGGTGTTACAGCTAGCAAGGCTACAGCTCAGATGGTGTCTGGAAGATACTGGAGGTCCGCTGGTCTTGAATCTGGCAGCTCACCTTCTCTACTCTCCTCCTTCCGGGGATGGGAGAAATTGGAGGGCACTTCATGCCTTGCTAGTAGCTTTGGGCACTTCGGGACCCCTGGGCTTGACATGCCAGCTTGATTGTAGTCTGCCACAGGAGTAGGGAGTGCTGGATCAAGGTGATGGGGTGGAGAACAATAGGAGTGAAGGTAGTGTTCAGGGGCCTGTTTATATAGGCTCCTGGAAGGGGGCATGTACTGGGAACAGCCAATCAGGACACATCTCTGACAAGTATGATAGTTTAGCTGGTCAGGGGCCATCTTTGATCACTTGATAGGAGGGGGAGGAGTGAGTGATTAGAATGTAGGCCAGGGGTCAGTCAAGGGTTACTGGCCCTAGAGGACAGAAGCCTGTCCCGCAGGCTGGCCAGAGAGACCTTGGTCAGGGGTCCTTTTTAGGAATCCCCAACAAGTATTATAGGACCTAAACAACTATAAACATTGTTGGTTGTTAGGTGCTATGGAGTCATGTCTGATTCATAGTGACCCTCATAGGGTTTTCAATGGCTGTTTGTGGATTATTTTTTAAATACTACAACCATATATTTATGTGTACATTATTTGAGATCTTTTTGTACTTTTATTTATTTTTTTCTTTTTTCATTAAATGTTTTGATTGTACATATTTACAGGGTGGTGGTGGTGTTAGGTGCCATTGAGTTGTGTCCTACTCATAGCAATCCTATGTACAACCCTATGTTCTCTTCCTGCCTATGTACAACAGACAAAACAGTATTGTCATGCTTCTCTGCTATTCATAAGGTTTTCAATGGCTGATTATTTTGGGGGTTGCCAGGTCCTTCTCCCAAGCCTACAGCAGCTGGTGTGCCTAGGCGATCTCTCATCCAAGTACTACCCAAGTCCCACCCTGCTTACCTTCTGAAATCTGATGGGATTGGACGCCACAATAGTATGCCTTCAGGATATTTACAGGGTACAGAATGGTAGTTTATATATACACTGAGCAATTATCAAATCAGGATTACTGATACTTCTATCTCTTTATCTGTCTCACATGCAGAAAAATTTTCTGTAGTCTCTGGCTCACCCAGCCAATGGCATCCTCCCACACTTCTCCCATCCATCCTGCTGGGGTCCTGTGTGCCTTGACTCTGGATCCATCCAAGTTTCAACAGCCACCTCTCTGTTAAGACTGAGTAAATCAATTACCTGTGTTCCCATCAGATTCCCCATTTCTCCATGTGAATATGTACAAAAGAGAGTCAAGGTAAGTTTGTGGGAAAAAACTTATACATCCCAGGGACAGTGATCACTTTCTTTGTTCATGTGATCCTAGCCATAAGAATGACACCCCCCCCAGCTGTGACATCCACCTCCATTGCCTACAACAACATGAAAGTCTGAATCCTCAGCCTGATATTTGAAGCCTACCTCCCACTCTGAATCTTATTTTCTCCTATTCTATCCATGAATCTCTTAAGCCAGCCTCCAAGTCATCACTGAAAATGTTCACTTAAAGACAGCTCTGTGACTTTCAAGGCTCCTGGGGCTACCTTTTATAACCCCTGTGACTGGCACTTGTTGCCCAGTTGCTAGAATAGGACTTCTGCCTTGATTTCTGCCAGGATGAGGGCCTTGCCTTGAGGGCCCACCTCGAATGCTGCCCTTACAAAGCTGCCTGCCCCCAGGGCCCTTCCTTAGTGAGCCTGCTTTTTTCCCACAGCCTCCCTATACCTTCCATTTATAGATGGCCATGCCACAAATAAAGAGGTTTTCCCAAGCCCTGTGCCCATTTCCTTCCTTGACTTTTTAAGCAGCCATTTCCCACCCATCAGTTATACTCTTCTCTTCCCTGCCTAAACCCTAGCTGACCTGGTAACACCCTCTAGGTACAATGCCCTGTTCTGCCAGGCTGTCTTCTAGAATCTCTGTTTTCACGTCTCTGGCTGATTCCCATTGCCCTTCCCATTCATGTCCTTGAGGTTCCTATGTGGGACTTGCCCTGTGTAAGTTGATATGCCCAGTATTCCCCAAGGTTGAAAGGTGGTATAAGGTGGTCATAGAATGAATTAGGTGATGATGTTTATATGTCAGAGCTTTGTAAGGTGCTAAAGAGATGCCAGGTGCTGATTTTCCTAACATTATTAATCTTGGAAACTTCAGCTTCACCCCTGCCCTAATTGAATGCCCTGAGTCTGAATTCTGCCCCTGGGAGTCTCATCTTCTCACAGGGTCTAGCTGAAGACCCTCGTTCCTGTTCTTTCACATGGTCTATTGTGGGCCTTCTCTGTGTTCTTAGAGCCTGCAATATTTATACTATTCATGGTGTTATTTCATCAGACCTTGCTTAGTGCACCAGGCTCAGGATATCTGGTTCTGCAGCTAACCAGTTATGCAAAATTGACCCTTTGTATATCTGTAAAAGGAAGGAGATGAGCCATATTTGTACCTTTTCCATTCCAACTTATATATGTAGAGTTTCCCTCAATATCTAAGCTTCATCCTTCTCAATCCAATAAAAATAAGAATACTACCAGCCTCACATGGGACTCTATAAATGTAGTTTTTTATTTATAACTGAGTAATAGATTTATCCTACTAATATGATGAAATGACTTTTCGGTTTGGCTGCTCTTGTCAGTTTATATGTTCATTACCGCTCTCAACAACTAGATTCTTTTCTGGGAGAAATTTAGTTAGACTATTGAATAGTATAGTGAAAGGCCACTGTCTTAGCTAATTTATAATGGAAAGAAATGTATTGGCTCACAGTTCTGGAAGCTGGGAAGTCCAAGATCAAGGTGCCAGCATCTGGTGGGGGTTTCTTCATGAGTCATAACATGGTGGAAGGTAGTAGGGCAAGAGTACAGGAAAGCAGAAACCATTCCTGAAGTTTGCTTATTGCACCATTAATCCTGGCATTGTTGGGGATTAAATTTCAACATTGGGGATTTTTTGGGGTGAAGTTTCAATATAAGTTTTGGAGGGGACAAAAGCATTTAAATAATTGTAGCCACTAACCAAAAATCTCCATATTCCACAAACACGTATTTCCAGACACAAAACCTACAGATTCTGATTCCGTAGGGTCTGAGGACCAAAAATCTGTGCTTGTGACAAGCCTATCAAGTGGTTCTGATGCCATGGCCCTAAGACACACTTTGAGAAACATTACTCTAGGAAGTGAGCAGATCTAGAGAGCTAATCTAGAGAGCAGAATTTATTTCTAGGTGAAACAAGTGACATTTTCTTCCTTTGTGGGGAATAGGTTGGTTGATACCCTTGAGGAATGGTGCCGTGGGTGTAGAGAAATGTTTATTGTTATTTCCTATAGATGGCTGGTTAGACTCCTAGAAGTACAGTAGCTAGAAAAGTGTCTGGTGTTGGATTCATGTGTAGTCTCCATCTCTGATACCATGGTGACTCTGTTCAAGAACTTATTGTGCCAGTACTAGGGCAGCTGAGGGCAGAGTTGGCTGAGAAGAACTGGAAGAGTCATTCTGTTGGATGGGTTGATTAATGTCTCCCCCATGGAAAATGTATTCTGCTGGGTGTTAACATGTTCCAAAGATGTTCTCATCCTATTCTTATTGCTTTGGTCCACACATCTCTTCTCCAGACATCTTGGTTACCAACTTTACAGTCTTTCCTCCATCAAGTCCCTGATGAAATGGCCAAACTACTCCCCACCTCCTATGAGACTCTATCTGTCCTCACCTTAGGCTGCTTCTTTCTCTTCATAAAGTGAGCAAACAAGTGTTTTATATGATGCTCAGTCATTAGAAGGGAATTCCCTCACCACAGTCCTGAGGACTGGCCCTAAGTCAGACTACACTATGATATGAGAAAACAACAACAACAACAACAAACTTTGGCTACTTTAAGACTAAGGAGTTTGCATTCTTCACTCCTCTAATCAAAGAACAGGACTGCACTCTCTTATCTAGGGAATACCAGGAGGTGCTGCAATAAATTCCTTCTCATACGGACATAGCCCCTGGTATCCAAAAGTTGTTTATTTCAAAGATTTGTGGTCAAGGACTTTCTGCTTTCTGCTTGAATTGCTTACCTGTAGACTGTTTAAAGTAACCAATCTGAGGGAAACACACCGATCCCTTTGTCCACTAGTCTGTAACTCCTATATAAGGGACAGGAAAGAGTAACTCAGGGAGCACAGCTGTTCTGGGACCAGAAATCCTGCTTGTTCTGCCAACAATGAAACCCCTTCCTCTAATTAATGCTGGCATTTGGGTGATTCTTTCTCTCTGGTGAGCCTTGCTTCCTGCTACAGGAGAGGCAGTTACCCACATATCAACTAACCCACCTTTTCCCTCCTCTGTCCAGTAGTCATAAAAAATCCTCCATGTATTCTATGACAGGCAGACTCCAGGCTCAATGGTAGTCCCCATGATCCCTACCTCCTGGTTTTCACACTTATAGGTAATCCCTTCTTCAGTGGTGGCAGAGAAAGTGAGGGGAAATGTTTGTTACCTTACAAGGCAGAAGTGTGAACATCAGCAAGCTTCTATGTATATCCCTAAGAGGGAAGCTCATCACAGGGGGATGGACTGATTCATCAGTCAGGGGATTCTAGAAATTTAAAATTGTCAAATGCAGAAATCCAGATGGCCCCATTTCAAGTCTCAGCATCCTAGGTTTTTCTCAGTCAAGGCTGGTGTAGCAGACTTGGTAGGGTTGAGAGTCTCCCTTCTTTGGAACTCTACCTCTAATATAATTGAGTTTTGGGGTCTGATTCAGATTTTTCCCCCTTTGGGTGCAGGATATTTGAACAATTTTCTATGCAACCAAATAGGCCCCTCTGTTTTTCATACTTGATCTTATATTGGTAGTTAGTCACCCTCAATCTTTAATGAATTAAAGACACTGTCCCCAAATTACTATTTCCTAAAATCCCTGAGATAGCTGGTACATTCCCTCCCACTGATATTCCATTCCGGTTTGCCATGGGCAAAAAGTTTTAACAATAGCAATACCATGTTAGGGGCTATCAGTGATGGAGGTTGTTTTTCAGTTTCTTCTCCTCCTCCTCCTTCTCCTCCTCCTCCTCCTTCTCCTGCTCCTCCTTCTTCATCTTCTTTTTCTTTTCTTTTTATGGTACTGGGGATCAAACCCAGGACCTGGTATATGTGAGGCAAATACTGTACCACTGAGCTACATCCCCTGCCCTTGTTTTTCTGTTTATCATTTGTTTGCAGTGCTGGAGATCACACAGGACTTCACATGTCCAGGAAAACACACAGCACTTTTCTAGGTCTTCTGGGCTGCATCCCTTAGTAAATAAATACTGACTTGAGATTTGCATGTGATTTTTCTTTTATTGTGTTGTACTCATAAATATCACTGAGAGGGATGAGAGATGCAAGAATAGACAGAAGAAGTTATAGGATGATCCAGGAGTAGTACAGCTGAAATTGAGATAACTCAGAAGAACGGTGCCACCTTAAGGCAAAGGGGCCTTGATGCCCCTCCAAGATCAATCTGTGGAGGGAGGCTGCCCAGTGAAGGCATGCAACTTTGGATAAAGTGACTCCAGCTGAGGACAATTGATGGAGAAGGACTCCAGTGGGAATGGTCAGCGTCCCACTCCTGCTAGGCAGCAGAATGAGCATCTCAGTCCTGGAAGGTAGCATTCATGCATCTGCCTTTCCTGACTTGAAAATGACACTATCAGCCACTATTGATTACTTCCCACTCAGGACAGCTCTTTTTTTCATTTTCCACCCAAGCATTTTCCTTTCTTTTGCTAGTGATTCCATAGAACATAATCTAGGTTTAGTTCTGTCTTATCTGTTTCAAAGAGCAACACACTCAACTGTACTCAGAACTGTACTCAAATTTTAAGGTCCTCTTTTATATTAAAAAACTTTAAAAAACCTCCACATAACAGTAGCACAATAATAACTGAATATCTGTTAAAAACAAACAATTAAAGCTATTATAAACTTATCAACTGTTTTAATCAAAAGAGCACCTCATGAATGTATAATACAAAAAAAGATACATAGTTGGGCATGATGGTGCATGCCTGTAATCTCAGAGACTCAAGAGGCAGAGGCAGGAGGATCATGAGTTTGAGGCCAGAGAACACCTGTGTAACTTAGCAAGATCTTGTCTCAAAATAAAAACACACAAAAAAAATCAAACCACCACCACAAAAATGGGGTAGGTGCAGCCCAGAGGCAGAACACTTGCATATGTGAGTGGCCCCAGGTTCAACCCCCTAGTACTGGAAAGACAAACAAACAAAAAATATGTGTTTATATCAAGTTGTTTTGGAGGCAGAAACAGTGCTTGGTGTGCACATAAATTTATGGAGTCCCTTGATTTGGATTCTACCTATAGTGGCATACAAGAATGGAGATGGGTCATCATACCACAGATACACCTGCATCTCCATGTTCAATGCAGCACTTTTCACAATAGCAAAGATATGGAATCAACCAAAGTGCCCTTCAACAGAAGAATGGATAAAAAAACTATGGTATATATACACAATGGAATACTATTCAGCAATCAAGAAAAATGAAATACGGTCATTCGCAGCAAAATGGATGGAATTAGAGAAAATTATTTTAAGTGAACGAACACGAGCTCAGAAAGAGAAACAGCACATGTTCTCACTCATATGAGGGAACTGATTCAAAATTACAAGAAGGAAAAATCCTACTCAAAGGTCAGATCACATTAAAAGGGGGGGGAGGGAAGATAAGAATGAGGTCAATATAAATGGACTAGAAATCGCATGTAATTGTTCTAACAAGATAAAAACAAAGACCACTACAGGAAAAATTTCTATCCTAAACAGAAATGGAACCCAAGGACATATAGAAAAATACTACATAGTAAAAGATAGAGAAGACTTGGATGGGAAACTTAGATGGGAAGCGGGGGGAAACATAGGGGAGGGTAAGGGGTAACCTCTATGAATAATGTTTATCAAATTGCATATATGAAAATTGTCACAATGAAAAGCATGTCAAAATGAATCACATTATGATGTACACTAAAATTTCTAATTAAAAAAAAGAAGAATCAAAAAAAAAAAAAAAGAAAAGAAAAAGAATGGAGCAGTTAACTAACAGGCCAGTGGAGGTTGAAATCCAGCCCTCCTATTGGTAAGTCTTTCACCCCATCAAGGAAGGGCTGAATATGGCTGGTGGGTGGCAGCACTTCTAAACCAACTGCTGAAACAAGTTACCGTTCAGCTTCCTTTTTTCTATTTAGTATAAAGCACCTCTGGACCTGCCCCCAGTGACTGATTACAAGCCCTCTTACAATCAGACAGTGCCATATGTAGTTTTTGGCTTTGCCACTTTTTTGCTGCTAACTCTGGCTATGGTCTGAATGTTTATATTACTCCCAAAGTCATGTTGAAATGAGAACCCTGAAGGTGGTAGTATTAAGAGGTGAGGACACACCCAGCGCATGAATATGATAGTTGAGTTTAAACATGATTATCAATCTTTTAGCTTTTATTGAGCACCCACATCACTAGATTTTTGACTGGGGCATGGGAATTAGAAGATAGCCATATAGACAGTCCTCCATCTCCCCAACAGGCCAAGTCTACTGGTGGTATAAGACACATACCCTTAAGAAGTCAAGGAAAGGCATCTTCTTCAGATGTCTCTCCCTTGAAAGCACAGTTTGCTCTGCAACAACTAGGGCCAGAGGACAGAGATCCGCAGGGTCCTTTTCTAGAAAAAGATTGTCTCTACTCTCACCAACCCTGTCCTTCTTTGGAGTGAAGCATGCTGCAAACCAAATTTTGTTGGTGCAGAAAACCCCAGAAGAGGACCCATTTATACCAGGGGAAGGGTCCAGGTATTTGCAGGTAGTTGGCCGTAAACCTTGGTCTTTGGTCATGTTTATAAAAGATTTTTTAAAATGGACCCAAAAGAAACTTAAAGGACAGTTTATTTAGAGTTGGAAAAGAGGCGAGCACCCTGAGTACCAAGGCAACCAGTCTTGTGGCAAGTATGCTGGGGATTTAGGTGCCATAAACAGATGGGAGATGGAAAGACAAAGAAAGAGAAAGTTATGCTTTCTGAGATAGAAGTCAGAAAGTGGGCAGGTCCAACAATGAGAATGAAAATGAGTACAAATACATACAAACATTTGTGGACAACTGCAGATGTCTGTGGGCATCTGGACACTGCTTGCATCTGTGGAAAGCTGCGGACACTGGGTACATCTAGATGCTGCTGAGAACTGAGGACTTCTGTGAACTGTGGACTCTGTGGACATGTGCTAAGAACTGTAGACAGGACACTGTGTCAAAGTGAGAGGCTACGGGGATTTTTAAGTCTCTGTTTCTTTAAGCTTCCATATGTCTGTCAGCTTGTGGTGTGGGGGCTTACATGTTGCTGTGATACTGAAAGCTTTGCCACTGTTATTTTGGACACCAGCAGAGCCACCCAGGGTGCAGAGGTTTCAGCAGAGCTTCCAGACTCAGACAGACTTGAGAAAAGGACCTGGCAGCCCACTCCGGAAGCCATTAGCCAATGAAGACCCTATGAATAGCAGAGAATCACTGTCAGATATAGTGTTGGAAAATGAAACCTCTCAGGCTGGAAGGCATTCCAGAAACAACTGGGAAAGAGTTGACTTTAATGATGGGAATGGAGTAAAGCTCCTGGGACTTCCTTTTGCTGATATGGCAAGACTCAAAATGAGAAGAAACATAGTGACTGCACCATTGGGCTCACACATACTCGGCACAGGGCGGGGTAGTGTTTCCTTCTGCTGTACTTGGGGTGGTTATGAGTCAGATCCCACTCCAGGACACCTAACAACAACAATTTCATTAATGGGACATATACTTCTCCCCTTTTTGGGTCCTCTCTTCGGATATTTCATATTTCTCTCTCCCTTTGGCTAAGGCTGGCTTTCCAAGGCTATAAAACAGGTTTTCTTGTTTATAGCAGTGGGGATCCTGCTTCCAATGAGAATCCCATCTTTCTGGCCCCAGACAAGGTGGAACTTGTGGTGTTCATATGCAAAGTGAGTTACTGGCCACAGACCAAGCCATTTGGAAAAGGGGATTATCTATGTGCAAAGGATATTATGTACCAGAGATGTACTGACCAGCAGATCAAGCCATTTGTCTGACAGGAAGCTCACAGTGATATTCATGTCTGAAAAGGTGGCTGCAAAGCAGACTGCTACAGAGGCTCCTTTGTGCTTGCCTCCCAAGCCCTATCACCAGTAGCAACTAAAGTTTACAGGGCTGACCTGTGCCTAAAGAGAAAGGGCCCCTGCAGAGCGGCTGCGGACCGGCCTCTGGTGCCACACCTCGCCCACTTGGCAGAGCGCCGGGTGAGGGGCCCTACCCCTGGAGGACCGTGTCGCTTATGGGTCCTTGCGCTGCAGTGTCTGGTGGGCGCAACGCACAGGGACAGGGCGAAACTTTATTTGCACTTCCTTGGGCATGCCTGTTCAAGTCAACGCCCCCCCAAAACTGTGACCTCACGGGTTTACACAAAACCAGGCAGCAGCAAAACGTTCTCCACGCGAGGCGCGCGCCCCCGCCGGAAGTGACGCGTGACGTGCCTGCGTTTTCCCGGCCTGCCCTTCGCCTGCGGTCAGGTGGCGGGAAGGCGGCTGGCTGTGGGCCCTCGCTGACTGTAAGTTTCCTGGGCTCGGTATCTTCAGATTGGGGAACATAGCTGAGACTTCACCACCTCTTCGACCTCTCCCTGTCCGGAAAGCCCGGTAGCGAGCCGGGGGCGTGCTCGCCCCGGTGACGCGCGGCTGGAAGGCCAGGCTGTGCAAGTGACCAGCCCGAGAAATTCTGCCCTTCTGTTGGCCTTCGTTTCTTCTGCCTTTAGGGCCCGGGTGAGTTGCCACCCGCGTCGTCGCTCCAGGCTAAGCACCCTAACAGGCCATCCCCTGCAGTCCTGGTGAAATGATGGTCCGTTTATTACCGCCTCTCTCAGTGCCCTGCTTGGAGCTGTATTATTTGGCAACTCGGGGCAGGAATGGAGTGATCGAATGATGTTAAAAACTTTGGCTGTTTACCGATATAAAAAGAATATATTGTATTTTATTGAGTATGTAGTCAGGCGCAAGCACAGCGGTGCATGGTTGCAGTCTTTCATTTAACTTAATTGCTTTATAGAATAGGCCTTAGCAACTTGTGCAGAACAGAAACTTAATTTCTTAGCTAGATGGTGATGCATTCACATTTTATGGAGCATCTGCCCCATACTAGCCACTATTCTAGGTAATGGGACATATAGAAGTGAAAGAAAAACAAAAACAAAAGAATTGCCGCGAATGCTAGGGATTTTCAGGCAAGCTAATAATCCTTTTTTTTTTTTTTCCACACCCCTGAAAACAGCCCAGAAGCATTTTTACTTAAATGTTAGTAGTAGTAATCTCCTGTGTGGGATTTCATATAAATCTACAAGATTTCTTAGGCTTTTTTGCGTTGTTTTGATTTCTACAATTGAGCATATTAGAAAAACAGTAATTTCAATTTTAACAACTGGGTTCCCATACCCTCCTACAAAAATTTGTCTCTGAAGGCAGTCATTGGCTTTGCCAGTAAAACAGGCCCTTGAATGGATCTGGGGACTCAAAAAAAGGAGTAGTTTCTCTCATCTGTGGTCCCAGCGATTCTACTTGCTGAGATCAACTTAAGTATCTTTTGCAGGAGCTGAGCCTATGACCAGAATGGAAGAGACTGTAGTGGACTCTTAATTAGCAGTTAGCAACATCGTGTTTACCAATACATTTTGAAGTCTTACAAATATTTCTGGCCAATCACAGTGTTGTTGTTGTTAGGGGCCATTGAGTTAGTGTCCGACTCATAGTGACCCTATGTACGGCAGGTGAAACGCTATTTTAGTGCTTTTGTGCTGTTCATAGGGTTTTCAGGGCTGATTATTTTGGGGGGTTGGGTTGCTGAGTCCTTCTCCCAAGCCTACAGCACCTGGTGTTCCCAGGTAGTTTCCCATCCAACTACTAACTAGGTCCAAGGCTGCTTAGCTTCCAAAATCTGACAGAAACAGATGCTACCATGGTACAGCTGCAGGCAGCATGGAGTTGCATGCATGTAATCCTAGCGACTAAGGGACTGCAAGTTTGAGGCCAAAGGCAGCTGGTAACTTAGTAAGACCCTGTCTCATAAATGAATAATGAACGAATGAATGGGCTGAGGATGCATCCCAATGGGAGAGCACTTGCAAAGTATGTGCGAGGCCTTGGGTTCAACCTCCAAGTACCACAAAAAAGAAGAAAAAAAAAAGACATAAGATTTATATTTGTTCTGTAATTCTTTTATTATAAATAGATTATAAATTCCTTCAATGTCCCTGTGGCCCTTAGTACAATCCCTTCAGAGCATCCTAGGTCATGGGGTCGTACCCTTTATAAGTAACTGTGAAGGCCTTTGCACAAGGTTATGTGTACTTTCAGGCCAAACTTACTCATCATGGTTTCAAAAGCTTTTTTTTTTTTGTCAGGGGGAAATAACCATGCAGGCATTTCTACAAGGCACATCTATCAGTACAAAAATACCATCGACCAAAGATCGAGGAATAGCTGCCACTGCAGGAAGCAGTGGAGAGAACAAGAAAGTCAAACCTGTTCCTTGGGTGGAAAAATAGTAAGAAAACTTACGTTGTTTGTTGAAATAACTAGTAAATTACCTCTCTGATTAATGTAAGGGGGAAGTATTTGCTTTGTTTAAGATGCTTTTCTTGAAAATTACCCCATTATGCAAGTCACACAACTTTGGAACTGAAAGACACTTTCCAGTGATTACAGTTTAATTTCCTTATTTTGTAGATGAACTAAGATCTTTGTAACCAAAGTGTATGGTTTTAGGAGCTTGGATACAGAACTGAGGAAAATAGTTTTTGTAAGCTGATATAAACACTTGGTCAGGAGTTACATGTAAATCCAAATAATGTGTCCCTTTTTATTACTAATAGGTAGAAATTATTGAAGTGGCACTTAAATTATCACCTGCTAAGTGATATTACAGCAAATAATTGTAATGATAGGACGAATGTAGCCTTCATTATTACGAAGGGTTTGCAGATTTATAGGCCAAATAAGAACCTCATATGTTTTGTTTGGTATCAACAGTGCTTATTTCTCTTTTTAGCTGGGTGAGTTGGCACACATCTGTAATACCAGTGACTTGGGAAGCAGAGGCAGGAGGATTACAAGTTTGAAGCAAAAGGCAGCCTATGTTACTTAGTAAGATCCAGTCTCAAGAAAGTAAAAAATGGGCTGGGGTGCAGTCCAGTAGTAGAATGTTTGCTTTGCAAAACATGCATGAGGCCCTAGGTTCAACCCCCTATTATCACACACACACAAAAATCAATATTTTTAATTTATTTTTATATTTTGGAGATGCTAGGGAACAAATCAAAGGCCTCATACATGCTAGACAAGTACTCTTGCTACTGAGCTACACCCCCAGACCCTAAATCCAGGTTTTTCAATTAGAAATTGTACCAGTGCGTGAGGGGGGGGGGATCTAGATTTTTGGCTTCTCAGGAGATGAAACAATACTGGGTACAAGTTTTTCCATGACGATGAAGATGGACTTCTCATTTTGGGAACACCATGTGTTCTTCTGTTTGCCATAGTCTCTGCTATCTTCTGTCACCTTCCATTTGCTTTCTTCACTTTTGTTACCTGCCTAATCCCTACAGGTACTTGAATGTGAGACTCTGATTTATAATAAATACATAATTCCTACCCAGCATTAACCTGATTAGTTACAAACGTATGGATCAAAAAACTAAGAAGAAAGCTGAATCTTAGGTTTGGAAGCATAATTTTGTTCTAGTTTCTCTTAAAATCACTGGTTAATGATAAAAAATGAAAATTTGATGTGATCCTACATATTTGTTGCAGTTGTTATTTTGTTAGCCCTTAAATGAAGTGAGTAGGTCTTTGTTTTGGTTCAGCTAGGTGATGGAAAAATTAGTATTAACCAGTTAACATCTTAAGTACGTATGTATTTATATAAATATATTAAGTAAAATAGTTGCCTACTATTAAATTATTAACTAGTTCTCCCTTTTCAGCTCAGCTTTATGAGCTTGTTGTTGTTGTTGTTAGGTGCTGTCGAGTCGGTATCCGACTCACAGCGACCCTTTGTACAACAGGTGTACACTATTGTCAGTGCTTCTCTGTTGTTCATAGGGTTTTCAATGGCAGATTGATTTTTGGGAGGAGGTTGCCAGGTCCTTCTCCCAAGCCTACAGCTTCTGGTGTTCCCAGGCGGTCTCCCATCCAGGTACTAACCAGGCCCGACCCTGCTTAGCTTCTGAGATCTGACAAGATCGGATGCCACAGGGCTACAACTGCAGGCTTTATGGGCTTATCTTGTCAAATTGTAATATTACTTTCTAGGGAAGTGTTCATTTTAATTCTTTGCTATCTGCTGATTTTTGACGTAGAAAATAAAGTCCTTTTGCTTAATTTTTTATGTAAACAATACAACTAAGAAGTAAAAAAAAAAAAAAAACCATTTCACTCCAGTATGTATTTGTGTAAGGTAAATAGAAATGACGTTTCCACCTACTGCCAATAATGAGACAATTTCCCATTTCATTACCAGTATGAGATAATTGTTGTTTGTATTTTAACAGAAGGAACACTTGAGATTTCTCTGTGGTTACCACAATATACTAAACAATCTCTCTTCCCTCCATCACCCAGTCGCCCAAAATGTGTGGATGAAGTTGCTTTCCAGGAAGAAGTAGTTGCAGTACTGAAAAAGTCTTTAGAAGGAGCTGATGTAAGTAGTAAATGGTATTCAATGTCATTGGGAAATTGAAGACTTAATTTATTCACCTTTTTTCTTTTTGCGCTCATTAAATACCATGATGTATATATAAGTCCTTCATGCTATTTATGTTACCATAATTAGTTGAACAAATATTTAATAAGCATCTCCTGTGTAATGCTATGTGGCATTGTTGTATAATATTCAAATACAGACCATTGAACAAGACAGATTAGGTCCCTTTTTCTACGAGCTTTTGTTTTGTTGAGTAGTGATAAACAAGTAAATCAAATAAATAAATAGTTATAGATAATGACTTGTGTTATAAAGAGTCAGATTTTTTGAAGTATAATTTCTTAACTTTGAGATAAAAAAGCACTGAATATTCTGCTTATAGCAGTATATTTCTCCTGTAAGGTAAAATATCCTTGATAACTTGGTGTTTTAGATTATTTGGACACAAAATAAATCCATATGAAGAATGAACAGTTTTTAATTTTGTATGATGCAGTGTCAAAGGGCTTTCAGAGCTCAGTTAAGGAAGAGCAAAAGTCACAGATGAAAGTTGGATATGGCGATTGCTTTATTCTAAAGATTTGTTTCCTTAAACCTGCTGCTTTTACTTAGAGGTTCTCTTGGCTTGGGATGCCATAACTCTCTTCTTGGAATAATAATACTGGTTGAGTGTTACCCATCCAAAATGTGTGGAAGTAGAAGTATTGAAGATGTTCAATGTTTTCAGATTTGGGGATAGGTGCTGTTTTACTATCGTTGTGACACAATACCTAAAAGAAAAAACTTCACAGAAGGGAATGTTTACTTTGCTCATAGTCTCAAGGTTTCAGTTCATAGGCACTGGGCTTCCTCATTTTGGGGGCCTGCTTACCTGATGGCAGTTGAGAAGCAAAAAGGAGAGAGGGAGGAAGTAGATCCAGTATCTTCTTCACAGGCACACTTCCAGTGACCCAGATTTCTTTTCACTAGGCCGCACCTCATAAAGATTACACCACCTTCCAGTAGTACCACAGACTAGTGACCAAACTTTTAGCATATGGGCTTTTGAAGGACATTTACAACCTAAACCATAACATTTGCATATACATAATAAAATATCTTAGGGATGAGACCCATGTCTAAGCACAAAATTCATTCATGTTTCATGTACACTTTTTGCCTATACTCTGAAAATAATTTTATACAGTGCTTTTTACAGTTTGGCATGTGAAACAAAGTTTTTGTACATTGAACCATCAGAAAACAAGGATATCCAGCCAAATGCCATGGTGCTGACCTATAATCCCAGCACCTCAGGAGGCTGAGGCAGGAGGATGGTGAGCTCGAGGCCAGAGGCAGCCTGAGTAACTTACCAATACCCTGTCTCAAAAAAAAAAAAAGAAAAAAGGGTCTGGGGCTTAGTGATGGAGTGCTTGCCTAGCATGAATGAGCGAGGCCCTGGGTTCAACCTCTCACTACTGAAAAAAAAAAAAATAATAATGCAGAGGTGTCACTATCTCAACCATCTGTGTGGGCAGTCTGTGGTTGTTTAGCATCAATATCATTCGTGACTCTTTGAGTTCAAACACTGATGGTAAGTAGTCATTTTCTACATTTATTCACACGTTGTTAGGTGCTGTCGAGTCAGTATCCGACTATTAGCGACTCTACCTACAACAATGGGCTGGGATTTGGCTATGGGCTGGGATTTGGCTCAGTTGGTAGAGCGCTGCGCTGCAGTCTCTGAGGTCCCGAGTTCAATTCCCAGCACCGCACAAATGGGAGAAGGGCCTGGCAATCCACTCCCAAGGCAATCCCGAAACAGTTAGCCATTGAAAACCCTATCAGGGTCGCTATGAGTCGGATACCGACTCAACGGCACCTAACAACAACAACAACCTACAACAGGTGAAACACTGTTATCAGTACTTCTCTGCTATTCATAGGGTTTTCAATGGCAGATTGGTTTTTGGGAGTGGGTTGCTGGATCCTTTTCCCAAACCTGCAGCACCTGACGTTCCTAGTCAGTCTCCCATCCAAGTACTAACCAGGGCCAACCCTGCTTAGCTTTTGAAATGTGATGGGATCAGTCACCACGGGGCTATGGCTGCAGGCATTCACACATTAGTACTCTGTTAAAAATATGACATTGCATTAATACAGGGAAAAAATAGTATATTCAGGATAACTGAGCACTTGTGGCATCACACTGCCACTCAGAAAAATCTGGATTTGGGAATATTTCAGATTTTTGATTTCAGATTAAAGATGCTTAACCTTTACAACAGTACATGTTGATAAAGAAGTTATAAAACTGTTGAAGGTGTTTTTCTTTACCAGTATTTGTTTTGATTTGATCCAAATACGCCTTTACCTTTTAGTTTTAAAATAACATATAATTTTAATTGCATAATAATATTTAAATTACAAAGTAAGATCTATTTTAGTGATTGATATTTTCAACTCATTAGGCAAATGTGATATTATCTAGTTCTTGACTTGAGACTGAATTAAGAACTGCCTTTAACCTCTTGTTTAATATTTTGTGCTGCTTAATATTTTGTAAAAATTGAAGTAATTTTTAAAATTCTAAAGGATTAAAATAATTCATTTCTCCACATTTCTCCTTGTCAAGATTTTGTTGTTGCTACATACTGTTGATGGGAGCAGGGCCTGGCAATCCACTCCCAAGGCAATCCCGAAGCACTCAGCCATTGAAAACCCTATGAGGGTCGCTATGAGTCGGATACCGACTCGACGGCACACAACAACAACAACAACAACACATACTGTTGAGTTGGTGTCTTACTCATATCGACCCTGCATACAACAGGCAAACAGTATTGTTAGTGTCTCTCTGCTGTTCTTGGGGTTTTCAATGGCTCATTGTTTTTTGGGAGTGGGTTGTCAGGTCTTTCTCCCAAGTCTACAGCGCCTGGTGTTCCCAGGCAGTCTCCCATCCAAGTACTAACCAGGCTGGACTCTGCTTAGCTTCTGAGACCTGATGGGATTTGGACACCACAGTGGTACAGCTACAGGCTTTCAAGGGTTTAATGTAACATTATAATAACAGAATTTTTTTCTGAAATGAATTTATATAATGTAAGGACTAATAATTTTACCGTTTTAAATAATTTAAATTATTGTATGTTAGTTACCAGGATGAATTATTCATTAATCATTATTCATTGTGTTGAGGTATGCACAGATCAAATTATAACCTTAAAAATGAAGGAGCTAAAGGGTTTGTCCTGGTTTAAGTAATCTCATAGTTTGCATCTTAAACTGTATGTTATCAGTGTAACAGCAGTGATCTTCTAATTAATGTATTAGTTGGTGTGCTGGGTTATTCATTTATTTCAAAAATACGAGTATTGCCGTAAATGCTGAGAATACAGATGAGTAGAACAAATAAAGTTCTTACCCTTTTTAAGTGAACCATCTAGGGAGGTAAGCAGGTATTTTACAAGTATACTCAACAGTCAAAGAGCAGTAAATAAATGCAAATTGAAATAAGTGCAATAAGAACTGTGAGCAAGTAAGAGAGGAGAGGCACTTTAGATTGGATGGTCTGGGAAGGCTTTTGATTTTTATTGCATTAGGAGTTGGCCAGGCAAAAAGAATGGAGTCAGAGTCCAGGTCATGGGAACCAAATATGTTCAGGCCAGAAAATGCTAAGCTATTGGAGGCCATTGGAAGCTGGAGTTTGGAAGGTTTATCAGGTGGCGGGCAGATCATGGAAGTCCTTACAGGTCATAGTAAGCCACTTGGATTTTTATTTTTGTTTTTCTAAGTGGAACATGAAGCCATTGAATACTTTTAAGTAGTGGGCAGAGTGGTATCTGATTTGAACAAAGAATGAATGGACATGAAGGGGGAGTGAAGAAGATAAACTCTATTGCCAACTTTCCTCTATGCATGGATTCACCTACCTGAAAGAACATGGACAAGAATGTACCTTTTCAAAGTAGAGCTCATTAGAATTCAGCACATTTGTTAATCTTCACCACAGATCTGTTGCCTGCATGATAGGAGCCTACGTATATACAAAGTATAGAAGAAGACAGGTAGTTATTTAATCTCATCCTTCTAATGAATTCTCCCTGATATTTGCAGGCATCCCTACAGGGTCCATAATCATGATGGGGAACAGTGCCTAGCACTTGTGTTGTTTGGTGTTTTGTTTCTGTTTTTTAATATTTCTGTTCTTAGAGCTTTAACTCATTCAGAGCCCTTATATGTCTTTTTCAGTTCTTTCAGTATTAACCAAGCCCCATTACTCTTTTGGTCTCTTTCCCCTTTGAAATAGCTGACATCTCTATATAATATAAAATCTCACTCAATCTTAGCAAAGGAGTGGAATAAGGAACTGACAGAAGCCTGAGATTCCCTTCAAAAATAAGAGATTTCTAATTTCAGCTTGGAGATTTTTACCTAAGTACATCAGCTCTAGGCAAGCGTATTGATTCAGTTTAAGAGATTAGAATAATATTTTGGGAAGAAAATGATTGTATCTGAAAAAGTAATACTTAGAACCATCAGTACTGCCAATTATATTCAGAAACGTAAGCTTCTTCCTCTCTTCCTTTCTGTCTGATCCTCGCCCTCTGCTCTTCTCTTTTCCCCAGCAACCACATACACACCTCTCCTTTTCTCCCCTCCCTGCCATCTTCTCTGTCTGTCCAGGGTACTTTTCTCTAGAGGCTTGCTTAAACTTCTGTCCTCTCTGGCTTCTTTACCTTCCCCTGGGAATAGAAACATCTTTATGCCAGTTCACCCAGAGAACTGAGGTTTTTCCAAGTTCCTATCCAGGTTTACCCAAGCTTCTCCAGGTGCCTCACTTTTCCTTGTAATTGTTCCTCAAAGGTGTACTATCTTTTAATAAACCTTGTCTATATACTATATAAAAAAAGAAACCATAATAATTATACATATATACCTTCTCTTTTAGGGAATTCAGTGCACCATCCCACCAATATTTGCAGTTGTCATTTTCACCTAGTTGTGGCAGAATACAATTTACAAAAATTAAAATTTATTCTCTACAGCTCCCTAACCTCTTGTTTTATGGGCCACCTGGAACTGGTAAAACATCCACTATTTTGGCAGCAGCTAGAGACCTGTTCGGGTAAGTTGAAATCAGTCAATAAACCTCATTTTAAAGATATGACAGCAAAAATCTTGGTATTGCTTTGCTTTTGATTTCTCTGTGGGGTTTGGCTTATTTTTATTTCTTAATTTTTTTAAATCCCATGAGCCCATTTCATTCCCTCTCCGTCCAATAAATTAGCTTCCTGCACCTTTCATCTTTTGTAAGTTTCATTCTGAACCTCGTTCAGGTGTTTAAACATACTACAATGTAGGGAACTGGTGATTTTTCATACTCGTTAAGCTTTTTCATTCATTATGATTTTGGATCCCGGAGGAGCCAACCACTTGCTTAGTAATTCATATCTGTGGCTTCATGGTAGCATCTGCTCTATCTGATGATACTATCTGTGCCACACCTTCTTTAGTTCCTTCTACTCTGTACTTCCTAGGCCCTACCTTGAATGGGCAGGCCAGCCGTTGCCTGCGGGTCTCCTGTGTGTAAGCAGAGTGGGTAGTTGATGGAGTATACATACACCAGAAATCTCTGTGATCTTCCTTAGATTCTTCTTCCTAGATTGACTGTCTTAATTTAGGAAACAAGTCTACTTTACCAATTGGTACTTTACCAATTATTGTTGTTGTTAGGTGCTGTCGAGTCAGTATCCAACTCATAGCCACCCTGTGTGTAACAGGCGAAACACTATTGTCAGTGCTTCTCTGTGGTTCATAGGGGTTTTAATGGCGGATTGATTTTAGGAGTGGGTTACTGGGTCCATCTCCCAAGCCTACAGCACCTGGTGTTCCCAAGTGGTCTCCCATCCAAGTACTAACCAGGCCCAACCCTGCTTAGCTTCCAAGATCTGACAGGATCGGATGCCACAGTGCTACGGCTGCAGGCACACTTTACCAGTAGGTAACAGTTATACAGTTGACCCTTGAACAACGTGGGTTTGAACTATCCAGATGCACTTACATGTAGATATTTATTTATTTTAGAGATTTGCAACAATTTGAAAAAACTCACAGAGGAACCCTGTAGCCTAGAAATATTAAAAAACTAAGACAAAGTTAGATATATAATAAATGCATGAAATTTATATAGATAATAGTCTTTTATCATTTTTTGTTGTGCCATCAATTAGGGTCCAACTCCTAGCAACCCTGCATTCAATAAGTGAAACACACCCTGATACTATACCATGCCTGATGCTATTGTCAGTGCTTCTTTGCTGTTCATAAGGTTTTCAATGGCTGATTGGCTTTTGGAAGTGGGCTGCCAGGTCCTTCTCCTGAGCCTACAGCACCTGATGTTCCCAGGCAGTCTCCCATCCAAGTACTAACGAGGCCCCACCCTACTTAGTTTCCAAGATCTCACGGGATTGGATGCCAGGGTGGTATGGCTACAGGTATTTTATCATTTACTGCCATGAAATATATGTTGTTGTTAGGTGCCATGGAGTTAGTATCCAGCTCATAGCCACCCTATGTACAGCAGGTGAAACACTTTATCAGTGCTTCTCTGCTGTTCATAGGGTTTTCAATGGCTGATTGATTTTGGGGAGTGGGTTGCCAGGTCTGTCTCCCAAGCCTACAGTATCTGGCATTCCTAGGCAGTCTCCCATCCAAGTACTAACCAGGCCTGACCCTGCTTAGCTTCTGAGATCTGACGGGATCAGATGCTACAGTGCTATGGCTACAGGCATGAAATATATACAAATCTATTATAAAAAGTTAATCAAAACTTATGCACACAAGCTTAAGTCATACATGATGCCATTCAGTCAAGAGAAATGTTGTTGTTGTTGTTGTTGTTGTTAGGTGCCGTCGAGTCGGTATCCGACTCATAGCGACCCTTATAGGGTTTTCAATGGCTAAGTGCTTCAGGATTGCCTTGGGAGTGGATTGCCAGGCCCTTCTCCCATTTTTGTGGTGCTGGGAATTGAACTCAGGACCTCAGAGACTGCAGCGCAGTGCTCTACCCACTGAGCTAAATCCCAGCCCAAGAGAAATGTAGACAAAGATAAAAATGAAGTATTAAATCATAACTGAATAGATTAACTGTGGAACCTACAGCACTACTGTAATAGTTTCACTGCCACCTCCAATCGTTATTGCAGTGAGCGCAAATATTGGTAGTCTCAGCTTAAAATATCTTGTGATACTAATCATCTCCCCACAATAACTCTTCCCAGTGATTTGCTTATCTCAGTAAAAAGTAATCCCATTTGGTTCTCTTGTATTTTTTACCATATATAATATATATAGCACGCAAAATGTATTAATTGACCATCTATGTTATCGGTAAGACTTCAGGTCAACAGCAGGCTATTAGTAGTTAAGTTTTGGGGAAGTCAAAACTTACACATAAATTTTAAACTTTTGGCAGATCAGTGCCCCTAAACCCTACATGTTCATGGGTCAACTGTGTAGTGGCTTGGGTCTGATATCCATGAATCAAGCACCATCATAATAAAGGTTGTGTTGAATTTACCCCCAATTTTTATGTCTTGCATAAAGCCAAAGAGTACATCTGAATTCCTACATATGAAAATAATTTGATGCTCTGAAACCCCCAAATGTGTAAGGATAATTAGCTATGTTAGAAAGTAGAGGAAGGGGCTAGGGAAGTAGCTTAGTGGAAGAACACTGGCTAGCATGTTCAAGGCCGTGGGTGTGATGACCAGCACCTCAGAAACAAAAAAAAAAGTGTAAAGGAAGACAAAAGGAGAAATTGCAGTGAACCTGATATTTTATGTATTAGACCACAACTCATTTCTCAGAGCTTTTTTGATTATTCTACAATTAAGATAGATTCAGGCTGAGCCAGCCTTAGCAATATAATCATAGTAAAACTATTAAGTATGTTATTGCTTATTTTTGGACTAAGTCCACATTATATAACTTCTTACATATCCTTTATAAAATAATGTTTATGGCCAGACACAGTGGTACACACCTGTAATCCCAGCACTTGGGAAGCTGAGACAGGAAGATCTTAAATTTGAGGCCAGCCTAAGCTACCTAGTGAGTTCCAGGGCAGCCTGCGATATATAGCAAGACACTATCTGTAAAAAAGAAAAAAATAATAGTGTTTGTCCTTAAAGAACTAAAAGAACATAATTTGATTGTAAATTTCAATGAATGTGGTTTAAAGTAGAACAGTATGCTTACAGCTTCCTAAATATTTATATCCATTGAAAAATGCCTAAGATCTCATGGTAGTTAGAAAAAATAGAAACAAAAGTAAATCATAGCACTTGCGAGGTTCTGGGGGTTTTGGTTTTTTTTGTGGTGTGCTGCAGATTGAACTCAGCCCCACATATGCTAAGCATTTGGTTTTCTGTTATACTGTTCAACTCATCAGGTTTATTATGGTTTTGTTTTTAGTTTAAAATATGTATGTAGAGAAAGGGGCTGGGATTTAGCTCAGCTGGTTGAGCGCTCCTCTGCAGTCTCTGACGTCCCAGGTTCGATTCCCAGCACTATGAAAGTGGGAGAAGCATGTGGCAATCCACTCAAGGCAATCCCTAAACAGCCACTGAAGACCCTCTGAGGGTTGTTGAGTTGGACACGACTCAACAGCACCTAATAACAAGTGTAGAGAAAAGACTAAAATGAAGTTTCACAACAGTGCTAGGTATTTTTATTTTCTTTTGATTTCTCAGATTTCTCTACAGTGAGCCTATATTTTAGTAATTTTTAAAAAAAACTCTGTTCAGAAATTGTTCATGTTTGGTTTGGGAGTGTAACTCAAAGATAGAGCACTTGCCTGGCATGTGCAAGGCCCTGAGTTTGATCCTTGGTTCCACAAAAAAAAAAAAAAAAAAAAAAAAAAAAAAAAAAAAAAAAAAAAAAAAAAAAAAAAAAAAAAAAAAAAAAAGTACAAGGAGAAATTGTTCAAGCAATATCCTGACAGTTGGGCACTGTGGTACATGCCTGTAATCCTAGCTACTCAAGAGAATTTCTAGTTTGAACTGACAGGCAGCATCCACAACTTTTCTAAACCCTGTCTCAAAGTTTAAAGAAAAAAAAATTAAATTTAAAAGCAGGCTGGGAATGCAGCCCAGTGGTAGAATAGTTGCCTAGCATGCATAAGGTTTTGGGTGCAACCTCCAGTACTTAAAGAAAAAAAAAACTTTTCTTGTTTTAATCCAGTAATTTTCCTTACAGCTACACTATGGAAATAATTCAAAATGTGCTAAACTGTAAAATTGAAAACATTGAAAAATCTAGGGAATGTGTCCCTAGATGTCTTAACAGTTGAAGGGATGTTAAGTAAATTAAATAAGGAATATGTGATAGTGGTTCTTACAACATGGCGAGATGTTTATTATACAATACTAAATGGAAAACTAAATTAAAATTTTATGTTATAAAATCTACTTTTTTTAATCCATGGAAAAAAGCCAAACATTAACTGTATGGCTCTGCAAAAGAAAGCGTATAGAAGTGATTGTGTACCTTTAGTCTATCTTGTTTACTATTGTTAGGTGTCATCGAGTTGGTGTCTGACTCATAGCAACCCTACAACCCTACCTACAACAGGCGAAACACTATTGTCAATGCTTCTCTGCTATTCATAGGGTTTTCAATGGAGGATTGATTTTTGGGAGTGTTGTTGTGTCCTTCTCCCATTTCGTTTACTAGGTGGATTTTAAACTGGTATTGGGCTGGCTCAGTGGCTCATGCCTGTAATCCCAATGATTTGGGAGGGGGTCGCAGGAGGATCACAAGGCCAGAGGCAGCCTGTGTAATTTAGGAAGACTTTGTCCCATAATGGGTTGGAGGTGCAGCTCAGTGGTGGAGCACTTGGCAAAGTATGCGCAAGGCCTTAGGTTCAACCCTAAGATACCACCCAAAAACAACAACAACAACAAAAACCAAAAACTACTGTTAAGTGTACTAATGTAAAAATGTCATTTGTACCTGGATTTCCTTATATTCTCTGTGATGTTTCATATTTGTTTCATTTTAAAATAGGCCTGAACTATTTCGATTAAGAGTTCTTGAATTAAATGCATCTGACGAACGTGGAATACAAGTAGTTCGAGAGAAAGTGAAAAATTTTGCTCAATTAACTGTGTCAGGAAGTCGTTCAGAGTAAGTAAACATAATGTAGTTCATAATATGTGTTAAATGCAGGCTGTGGTCTGAATGTGTCCCTCAAGAGTTTAAGTGTTAGAAATCTAATCTCCAAATTCATATGTTAATGGTATCTGGAGGTGGGGCCTTGGGAGATAACTAGGATTTGAAGAGGTCACGAGGGGAGGGTCCCTTAATGGCTTTATAAGAAGAAGATGACATTAATCACACTTGTTCTGTTTTCCCAATGTGATGCCTTCTGCTGTGTTATGACAAGAAGGCCCTCTCATCAGATGCAGGTGCAGCATCTCAGTCTTGGGCTTGCTAACCTCCAGAACTGTGAGAAAAAAATTTCTTTATGAATTACCCCGTCTCAGGTATTCTATGGTAGCAACACAAAATAGACTTAAGACAATACATGTTTTCCCAAATTTTTACCTCGTTTTTCATGTTAGATCATATTTTTAAATTATGTATTTTAGTTGTTTAGCTGTCAAAAGTTTTTACTGATATTTTGTCTAAAGAGTATTTAGTAATCAGATTTGATAGTTTGGTAGTGTGTAATCATAAGAAAAATTTTGATTCCTCCCCTTTCTGTCAGGTATCTTTAGCTTTAGTGTATACTTCATAGTTTGGGTTATCATACAAGTTCTTGTCCAAACCTGGTATACTTTTAAAGTGAGAAAAGATAGTAATAATTAAAACAGGATTGCCCTACCTGAGGCAAACAGGGCTTGGTTAACTACTTATACTCCTTAGATGGCAAAGCTCTCAGATTAAATTCCTGGTACCTGGACATAAGTTTAAATTTTACATCAGAGCACACTTCAAAATTTGTAGAAAGTGAATGACTAATTTATTATATCCACCTTGAATTGATGATGAACTCACAACTTCTATAGCACCCCATTTCTTATATGTGAAATAAAGATATGGGATGTGGACCAAAAGACCTTAAGATCCCTTTCACCTTTAATATTTCACGTTTTCTTTGTGTTATTTTCAACCAATTATGATAATGCTGATTTTGTCAAGAAAAAAAAAAAAACTTTAGTGGAGATTACCAAAAATCAATGTACAGAAAGTAAAAATCTCAAAAAATTGGACAAAATATTTGCAAATCATATATTAGAAAAGGGACTTATATCCAAAATATACAGACTTTTTTTTTTTTTTTTTTTTTTTTTTTTTTTTTTTTTTTTTTTTTTTTTTTTGCCGTACTGGGAGTTGAACCCAGGGCCTCACACTTGCTTTGAAAGTACTGGACCACTGAGCTGCAGCCCTAGCCCATTTTTTTACTTTTCGAGACAGGGTCCCACTAAATTACACAGACTGACTGCTTCTGGTCTTGAACTTGCAATTCTCTTGCCTCTGCCTCCCAAGTTACTGGTATTATAGGTCTGTGCCACTGTGCCTGGCTCCAAAGAACTCTTAAGACCTAATAATAACCCAACTTTAAAATGAGCAAAGCATCTTAATGGACATTTCTCAAAACACAAAAAAATGCATAAATGGCCTCTAAGCACATGAAAAGATGCTATTCAGAAAACGAAAATCAAAACCATAATGAAATGCTCCTTTATACCCACTGTTGTTGTTGTTGTTGTTGTTGTTTTTGTTGGGTGTTGTCAAATTGCATCTGACTCGTAGTGACCCTATGTACAACAGATGAAACACTTCCTGACACTTTGCCATGCCCAGCGTTATGTCAGTGCTTCCCTGCTATTCATAAGGTTTTCTATAGCTGATTGTTTGAGAGTGGGCTGCCAGGTCCTTCTCCTAAGCCTACAGCACCCAGCATTCCCGGGCGGTCTCCTGTCAGAGGATTAACCCAGGCCGATCCTGCTTAGCTTCTGAGATCACTCGGGATTGATGCCAGGGTGCTGTGGCTACAGACTGTAATGCTAGAATATGCCCCCCAAAAAATGAAAATGTGTGACTGCTCAAGAATATGTAAACAAAATTTATAGCATTATTCCTAATAGCCAAACAACATAAATGTCCAGTTAATTAGATGAATGTTTTTAGATGAGTTGAGTTGGATCCAATGTATAGTGTATCCAGTGTGTAACCAAATGAAACACTATTGAAAGCAGTACCATACACATGATCATCTTACAATGTTGCAGATACTATGTTTCTTCTCATTTTTAAGTCATGCCACATCGGCACAAGGAGGTTCCGGGGGCTTTACTCCATTCTCATCATTAAGGTTGACTCTATTTTGAGGAGGCACCTCTTCCCCAGTCATTTCTTGAATGACTTCCAACCTGAGGAACACATTTTATGGCACTCTCTTTGACAGTGCTTCTCTGCTATTGATAGTTTTCAATGGCTAATTGTGTGGGAAAGGACTGCTGGGTCTTCTCCTAGTCTGTTTTGGTATTGAAGCTCACCTGAAACCTGCCCATCATGAGTGGCCCTGGTAGTATCTGAAATACTGGTGGCATATCTTTCAGCTTCCGTTTATATGAAATGTCTGGAGTAGGCAACTTAGAAAATGGCTTAGAGCTGGGAGACTTGAGGGAGAAAAGAATGACTCCTAACGGGCATAAGGTTTCTTTTTGAGGTGATGGAAATGTTCTAAAATTAGACTGTGGTGATGGTTGCACAATTCTTGAATACAGTAGTTGTCCCCCTTACCTGCCATTGTACTTTCCATGGTCATAAGTTTTAAATGGCAGACCATTCTGAGTAGCATGATGAAATCTCATTCTGTCCTGCCTACGATATGAATCATTCCTTTGTCCAGTACATCCACTCTGCATCTGCATTCCACCCATTAGTCACTCAGTAGCTGTCTCAGATTATCAAATTGACTATCTGAGCAGTGTCAAAGTACTTGTGTGCAAGTAACTCTTGTTTTACTTAAGAGTATCCCCAAAGCATAAGAGTAGTGATGCTGGCAACTTTATTACAATATATTGTCATAATTGATCAGTTTCTTTAAGTTATTGCTAATCTCTTACTTGGCCTGCACCCGTACCACTGTGGCGTCCAATCCCATCAGATCTTGGACGCTAAGCAGGGCCGAGCCTGGTTAGTACTTGGATGGGAGACCGCCCTGGAACACTAGATACTGTAGGCTTGGGAGGATCCAGGAACCCACTCCCAGAAATCAGTCTGCCATTGAAAACCCTATGAATAACAGAGAAGCACCATAATAGTGTTTCCCCTGTTGTAAGTAGGGTTGCTATGAGTTGGATACCAACTCCACGGCACATAACAGCCACCACCATATCCTGAAAAATGTTTTATTGTACACCATGAGTGACTTATAGTATGTGTACTATGTCTCAGCAAGGCTGTTAAGGAGCAGTACATACTAATGTTCAACTGCTATGTGTTTCTCTGAATTAGTGGGAAGCCATGTCCTCCTTTTAAGATTGTAATTCTGGATGAGGCAGATTCTATGACTTCAGCTGCTCAGGCCGCTTTAAGACGTACCATGGAGAAAGAATCTAAAACAACCAGATTCTGTCTCATCTGTAACTATGTCAGTCGGTATGTATGTGCCCTGAGGATAGATGCTATGCAGCCTTTTTTTTTTTAATTGACAGTAATTGTATGTATTGTTAGGGTATCATGTGACATCCCTATACATGTACATAATGTGTAATAATCAGTAATTGGCATATCTATCACCTCATGGGCTGGGATGAGGTCCCGAGTTCAATTCCCAGCACCACAAAAATGGGAGAAAGCCTGGCAATCCACTCCCAAGGCAATCCCAAAACAGCCATTGAAAACCCTATGAGGGTCGCTATGAGTCGGATACCGACTCGATGGCACCTAACAACATCACCTCAGACTGTGTGTGTTTTTTTGTTGTTGTTTTGTTTTTTTGCATTGAGAACATTGAAAGTCTTTTCTAGTTTTTTGAAATATTTAGTTGTTGTTGTTGTTGTTGTTGGGTGCCGTCAAGTCGGTATCTGACTCATAGCGACCCTCATAGTGTTTTCAATGGCTGTTTTGGGATTGCTGTGGGAGAGGATTGCCGGGTCCTTCTCCCATTTTTGCGGTGCTGGGAATTGAACTCAGGATCTCAGAGACTGCAGCTCAGCGCTCTACCAACTGAGCTAAATCCCAGCCCCTTAATTGGTGTAAGGTAGTCCTATTGTGGTAACTCTTAATTACAACAAGAAAAAAATGTAAAATTTTTAAGGCTGTACTAATTTATCCATGAGATTTTGACTTGTTCTTGATTAAAATGAACTCTAGGGAAATTCATTCTTAGGCACCAACATGTTTTTTTCCAATCTATTCCAGAATAATTGAACCCTTGACCTCTAGGTGTTCAAAATTCCGCTTCAAGCCTCTGTCAGATAAAATTCAACAGCAGCGATTACTAGACATTGCTGAGAAGGAAAATGTCAAAATTAGCAATGAGGTAATTACTAATTTCTTTACTGAATGCATATTAAGAGGTCCTGAAAGAATAAAATGTATGTTATTGCTTCAACTCTGATGTTCTTCAGGCAAATTTAAGCTAAATGAGCACCCCCTGAAATGTGTAGGAATTAAAAAGGTTAGCTATTATCTAATAGTTTATTATTTCAGAGGGACAAAGCAGGTAGATTTCATACATACCATGCAAATTCTGCAACAAAGCTCTGCATAATAAGTTTTTAGTCTCCTAGCTAATCATCTTCTTCAAGGGGTAGTATAGAGTCTTTACTCTTTATAACAGATTTTAAATGTAATTTGAATTTTCTTTGCTTTATATGTGACAGAAAATAGATAAATATGGAACAACTTATCTCTGCCAGTTCCTTTCAGAGGCAAAAGCTCTATGTGACAGATGCTGTCTCCATGAATTCTACCACTGTAGGACTGTGAATACTCCCCTCAAAACAAGAAATAGTTTTCCCCCATTAACTCTGGGCTAAAAGACAGTGGGGGTTTGAGTTTTTTTTTTTGTTTTTATTATTTTGTTTTCTTTACTAAAGTCAAAAAGCTTTAACAAGCTATCATTGGTTGAAAATAACCTTTCTGTTTTCAGGGAATAGCTTATCTTGTAAAAGTATCAGAAGGAGACTTAAGGAAAGCCATTACATTTCTTCAAAGTGCTACTCGATTAACAGGTGGAAAGGAGGTCTTAGAAAAAGTGGTCACAGACATTGCTGGGGTAAGAGCACTAAACACTTTGAAATTCTTTCTAGTTGACTTTTAGAAAATTCCATCCAGCAAGTATCTATTGAATGAAAGTTTAATATGTGCAAAGTATAGCAGTAGAGGCTGGTGTAATAAGGGAGTAATCTGGGAATATCAGAATGCTTCAGAAAGGAGATACTACTTTCCAACCTCTGAGGCATACTTTAAATTCTCACATTTTGAAGTGCCACCCTTGTGGCACTTAAAAATCAGTTTTTAGCAGGTATCTTTGTTCTTGTATGTGAAACCCATTTTGCCAAAACATATAGTAATCCCCCAATACCTGACCATGCAGGTTTGATTGTAAAACCTCTCCTCCCAGTGGACACAAAAACCAGAGGATGTCAAATCCCTTATGCAAAGTGGTGTATTTGCATGTAACCTACCATCATATTCCTTTATACTTGTAGTACTGGGACACTGAACTCAGGGCCTTGCCTATGCTATGCTAGTGTTCCATGAGCCACACCCTCAGGCCTTTTTGAGAGGGTCTCACCAAGTAGAGGCTACCTCTGGTCTCACCAAGTTGTAATACAGGCTGCCTCTGGCCTCAAATTCAATCTTCCTGCCTCAACCTCCTGAATCACTGGGATTACACTGTGCCTGATCTTCTTCAGATTACAAATGCTAATAATTATTTGTTTAGGGAATGACAAAGTTTATACAAGTTCAGTATGGTGAACTTTTTTTAGTATTTCTGTCCTTGAGGAGTCCATGGATATGGAAGGCCACATAGATGAAAAAAGGCATGTCTACAGAATTCACTTGTTATAGATTACTCCATGTTTTAACACTCCCACATCAAAACTCAGTATTACCATCACCTTCAGAAGTATGTTCCTAAGGCATTTTTTAGCTGTTAGAAATTTCAGCTGTTAGACGCTATGGAAAGATAGCACTAACCTTTCTGGGTGTTGTGGTTCTTTTAAACCAAGCTTGTTGGGGCAATGTTAACTGGAAAAGATACTTCCCCTTAGATTGAATCTGTTCAGTTAATTTTTGTCCATCATTAGCATTTAAGAGTTGTTACAAGCGTTGCACTACTGAAGGATCAGAAAAACAGGAGAGGTGGGCAGGTTTCACTCATCCACTTGACCATTTTAGCTGTTGCTGCATTATGGGCCCAAACTTGGAAATTAAAAGCTTTGGAAGACAGTTGTCTTCATGAATAGCTAGTGAAAACTTGAAAGCAAGGTGACATCACTCATTGCTTAATAGTGATGAAGAGACCAATACTGTACTTGGGCCCTTTTTTCCATTTCTCCCTTTGTCTTAACTCTGCAGGGGTTGTCAGGGTAATGTCCTTTTGTGCTCACTCACCTAAATAAAATTGCTAGTTCAAAAAGGCCAGTCTGGGGCACATAGACTGTATCCAAAGAAAAAAGAAAAACAGAAGCAATGTACAAATCTACCCAGAAGCTAATGTCTTTCACACCTAACTTTTTAGGTAATACCAGCTGAAACAATTGATGGACTATTCACTGCTTGTCAGAGTGGTTCTTTTGACAGACTAGAAGCTGTGGTAAAGGTAATGTCAGATAATTTTCCTTTCCAAAAATTTATCATACCAAAAACTAAAAATTTTTTGTTACAGGACTTAATAGATGAGGGTCAGGCAGCAAGTCAGCTTGTTAATCAGCTTCATGATGTGGTTGTAGAAAGTGACAACTTTTCTGATAAACAGAAGTCCGTTATTACAGAAAAACTTGCTGTAAGTAGGCACCAGATACCTTATACTGTTAACAAAATTCACCCAAAATTATAAATGGTACTGAGTTTATTTTTTTTTTATAGGAAGTTGATAAATGCTTGGCAGATGGTGCTGATGAACACCTGCAGCTAATCAGCCTCTGTGCAACCATGATGCAGCAGTTAACTCAGAATTGTTAAAGATAATGAATTGTTTTTGTAAATAGTTATGATGAAAATAAAATGACCAAAGCACCTTTAAAGTGAATATACAATTTATTTAACATTCAAACTTCATTAAGACATGTGCAATATGGCAATTTTACTGGGGTTTTAACCCTACCTAGATTATGATTGCTTGCTGGGGCTTAGCAACAGGGTCCAGTTCACACTTAGCACTAATTAAATACTTTATTGAATAAATACAATACCAAACAAAATGCATTCAAATGCTTTCTAAAAAAAGATCAATTTTAAAGGCCTTTCTATTCAGGTTAATGACAAAACACAATAAAGGTAGATATGCTAGTTTAACATAATTGGCTGATTTTATACAGCACTTGTATCTTTTAGTCCACAAGTATATTATTAAATGATAGAGAACATCTAATACAACCATTTCTACAGAACTAGGAAATAAATGTCTAAGAAAGAGAGATTTTACAGACCCCATCTTTTATACCCACCCCAACAGTCTAACTCTAAAGAGGATAAAGCCAATGGCTTTCCTCACAAGAGCTCACGACTAATGTCGCTTGGCTATCAAAATCTTGTGTTTCTGATCCGTCATGAGCATTGAGACAAGATTCAAATATTCCCAAAGAAGCACAATGCACGTTGTGATCGCCTATTCAGCAACAGCGAGCACTGCATTCAAAACTATCTCATCCCAGGAATTAAATAAGGTCAGCCACATTCATGGGCATTTCCTCCACTGTAGTATTGTAGAAAGTCTCAATGTCTCGAAGAATCCTCTTGTCTTCTTCAGTAACAAAGTTTATAGCCACACCTTTCCTCCCAAATCGACCCCCTCTGCCAATTCTGTATAAGAAAAAGAAACCAACAATCAAAACAATGCTTCTTAAATATTTTTATGAACTATTGAACATGATGATCCACTTGTTAACCATCAGCTGCTGCTTACTTAGCAAGGTTATAGTTCGTGCTTCTAACTGGAGCACTAGCTGCTAAAACCAATATGTAGGAGGAGGAAAAAAATCTTCCTTTGCAGTTAGTGCCAAAAGGATTCAAGGCTTGTCTGGCTGCAAAATGAGATTTTATCAGGCACCTTGAGCATTATAATAAAGCAGATGACAGTACTGTGTTTGGGGTAATGAAATTAAAGCCCATACCAAAGTGGGCCAGCCAAGAGCAGTTGTCAGCCTGGGACAGATGTAAACACCAGGGATAAAACAAAGAGAACAGTTATGTAATCCATTTCGACGCACTTCTGGAACTGTAAACTGTAAATACAAATGCTGCAAGGTTAACTATTTTCTAAAACTTACAACTTTTTTCCAGTGGGAAAACAATTTTGGTATGGAAACCCAAACTTATCACTGCTTTTTTGCTCAGTTTCACACGTTATACTCAAAATTACTCAAAACATGTTCACCTCCCAAAGAGCTACCTTCCTATAGAAACCAGACAATACAAACCACCTAATACTCTCTATTAGAAATGCTAACATACAGAATGCCTTGACTGAATGTAAAACATCAAATAATCATTGACAAAAGAAAAACAAATATAAATACCGACTCGCTCTTTATTCAAACAGTGTGCTGTTTCGCTTATGATTCCACGTCCTAAATTACGTCAACGCCGTTTCTGAGTGCCATCTCGTCATCAACTGCTGCTATCGACTCCTGTATTTTTTAAAAAGTCTTTTTTTACATCATAGAACAAAGTACAATTCAATTTACTTAGGGATAAAGCCACTATAACTAGACCAGGGATCAAATTTCTACCAGGCAACACCAAGAAAAATCCCAATCACAGAAGAATCACCAAGAAAAAGCACATGGACAGGAACATCACTAGAAATAAAGCTCAAACATAAGACCAAAAGATCTAAAGCAACCTAATCTGTAAGTATGCACACGATCTGGGCAACCTAAGTTTTCCCACTTTCCTCTGACCAGTCTTCCCAAGTACAATTTTAATTACATCCTACTAAACTACTCTTGTTTCTTTACTGACCATAGTCCATAGTCCCTTCCTTGTTTGGCATTACCTTCATACAAATCATAGAAAATCAATACATGAGTATGACCAGTGCATATAGTCAAAATGCTGACTTCTCACCTGTGAATATAGTTTTCACGATTGGTGGGTAGATCATAGTTTATAACCAAAGACACTTGTTGCACATCAATCCCACGAGCCTGAAATAACAATGATGTATATTAAAGATCCTAATTCAAAGAAGTGCCAGGATTTAGCTCAGTTGGTAGAGCGCTGTGCTGCAGTCTCTGAGGTCCCTAATTCAATTCCCAGCACCGCAAAAAATGGGAGGACGTGGCAACCCACTCCCAAGTCAATCCCAAAATAGTCAGCCATTGAAAACCCTATGAGGGTCGCTATGAGTCGGATACCGACTCAAGGGCAGCTAACAACAATTCAAAGAAACTGGACATCTATGTAATGTAGGCCACAAAATAGTAATGAACTATACTTTGCAATATAGCCCACTGTGGAGTGTGGTCTTACTTATTCTCCCAAACAGCCCAGTTGGTAAAGGTTATTAAATAAAACCTTCCCCTGAGAAAGTTAACTTTTTGGGAGGGCTGGGATTTAGCTGGTAGAGTGCTGCGCTGCAGTCTCTGAGGTCCTGAGTTCAATTCCCAGCACCGCAGAAATGGGAGAAGGGCCTGGCAATCCACTCCCAAGGCAATCCCGAAACAGCCATTGAAAACCCTATGAGGGTTGCTATGAGTCGGATACTGACTCCACGGCACCTAACAGCAACAACAACAACGTCAAAAAATCAGGAGAGGCCGGGCGTGGTGGCGTACACCTGTAATCCCAGCGGCTTGGGAGGCGGAGGCAGGAGGATCCCAAGTTCGAGGCCAGAGGCAGTCTGTGTAACTAGACTGTGTAACAGTCTGTCTCAAAAAGGAAAAAAAAATGGGCTGGGGGCACAGCTCAGTGGTCCAGCACTTGCAGAGTATGCAAGTGTGAGGCCCTGGGTTCAACCCCCAGTACCGCGCAAAAAAAAAAAAAAAAAAAAAAAAAAAAATCAGGAGACAGACTTACCAACAAGTCAGTAGTGATCAGAACTCGGCTTGACCCTGATCGGAATTCCCTCATGATAACATCTCTCTCCTTCTGGTCCATGTCGCCATGCTGCAAATAAACCAACCTTAATTCAAGAATCGCCAGTCAGGTTAGCATTTAATTTTAATAACATGTATGAGACCAAGCGTCCCTGGCTGCTACAAGGTCATAGCAGACAGGTATAGTTAAGAAACAAACTTATTTTGAGCAGGGGGAACGACAACACAGCACTGAACAGCTATATTGTAGTCTAAATCCTGCTTTAATAGACACTCACTTTAATTAGCATAACTCAGAACACTTCTTACCAGAGCAGAAACTGTGAAGTCTCTGGCGTGCATTTTTTCAGTGAGCCAGTCCACCTTACGTCTTGTATTGAGGAAAATAACAGCCTGTGTAATGGTTAGTGTCTCATACAAGTCACAAAGTGTGTCCAACTTCCATTCCTAGAGTATTTGAAAGCATTAACAGTCAAATTTAGTTTCTGACTTCGTATCACAAATTCATTTTTTTGGTCTGTCTAAATATATTGCACCAAATCTTAAGACAAAGGACACTGGACATTAAGAAAGAGGTCCACCCCAGTCTTTAGGATCTAGTGCAGTTACTTTTCTTCTTGTGTGTACTCTGCTAGCATCATTGCAGAAACCAAGATACAATCCTAGTTCTTGCAATTTTAGCACAGTGCTTATACAAGAAGATAAAATACAAAACAAACCTAACTACATTTCTACATTTAACCATTAGACAAATTACCTCTCTTTCAACATTAATATAAAATTGTTTGATTCCTTCAAGGGTCAGTTCTTCCTTTTTCACCAGGATTCTAATTGGATCTCTCATGAACTTTTTGGTCACCTCCAACACATCAGTTGGCATTGTGGCAGAAAGCAACACAACCTTAAAGAGAAAGATTATAGTGTCATACAACAAAATTTTCAGTGATGCTCAAGGAAAATTTTTTGAAGTGTCTCTTACTACAGAATGAAGCTAGCCAGCTAGTAATGTACAAAAGCTTTAAGTAAAGGGAATAAAACACTTCAGTTGTATTCTAAGTATAGCTGTATTAAGCCAAACCTCTCAGAGAGGGTGAAATAAAGCTTACCTGAATACTTGTATTTAATTTTTGGAAAATCTCATAGATTTGATCCTTAAACCCTCGGCTCAACATTTCATCTGCTTCATCCAAAACAAACATTTTGATCCATTTTGGAGCTGTTAATAACAAAGTCATACTGCATCTCAGAACTCTGAAAGATAACCTTTTTGGATAATAGTAAAAGAAAAAAATCATAGTCTTAGAATTACTTACAAAGATATCTTCTGTTTAACATATCAAACACTCTCCCTGGTGTACCGACAACAATATGTGGTGCTTCAGCCTGCAGCTTCTGCATTTCATTTCGAACATTTGTTCCACCAATGCAGGCATGACAAGTTGCTCCCATATAATCTCCAAGTGCCAAAATTACCTTTTGGATCTAAAAACCAAAAACCTTAGTTATTATAAACCTGTAGAATTATAAATTCTTCAGACTAGCTTCCAAAGTATAATGGCCAGTATCTTGTCTGTCAATAGCTTTTATGCATGCACAGCACAAAACTACTTCAAGCTTACAATGCAGACTGATCTAACTGCTGCTTCCAGGTAAAAGCCCTTTAAGGTCTTGTGTCTTGTCAAGCTTGAGATCCTGTTGTTCCAAACATCAGCTAAGCAATCAATAAATTTTCTACGTTATGCTCCACTATTTGGCAAAATGGAAATACTGAAACAAGTTGTGATTACAGTTAGGGAAATGGTACTTTTTCTCAGAGTATTGTGCCTTATTGTAATTGAAACTTTAATAAAGCTTACAGCTTTATTAGGAGGGTTTACTTCAAAGCTAAAAGGTGAGCTTTGAAAACATTAGCATGCAACAGATGCACTACTGAGACAGTCAAATGGTAACATGTCACTGCAGTTTTCATGTTGCACAACTGCACTGAAACTTAGAAAACAGGTACAGATCTCTTCCACCCTTCACAGAAAGCACTGGACTTTCAATCTACTTGTGCACAACCCTACATACAATACCTACACACCCAGTTCCTGCTTAACTTTGAACAAACTCCCTGCATGCATGGATAATTAAAAGGGCTCTGACAGGACAATTTATACTGTTTTAAATTCCTCACAGTTGTGAAACCTGAAACCTATGCAACACGCAAGCAGTTTTTTTTTAACTACACTATCAATACCTGTTGAGCCAGTTCTCTGGTGGGGGCCAATACTAGTGCTTGGGTCTCCTTGAACTCAATCTCCAACTGTTGCAGGATGGAAATAGCAAATGTGGCTGTCTTGCCAGTACCTGACTGAGCTTGAGCAATCACATCATACCCTAAAAAAAGTAGGATACATATTTACCGATCCCCCATCAAATTGTCACTTCTACTACACACCATGTACTCCAATTGGAACATGAATCATGCCCAAATAAGTGATCAGCAGTGAGTATTCTCTTCATTTCAGGTCAGTCCCGAAAGATGTTTGCCATCATTTCACTTTACACAATACAAACAGGTGCTAGTAGTCCCCCAGGTTACTTTCCCTTTTGTAGTCCAGGTATATGGAACAGTGAATACATTTTTAAATGTAAACGAGTTTACCTTTAATACAAGGAATAATAGCTCTTTGCTGAATAGCTGAAGGCTTCTCAAAACCATAAGCATAGATGCCCCGAAGAAGAGACTCCTTTAAATTCATATCATCAAAGTTATCAACGATCTCATTCCAGTTGCTCTGTAAGTAAAAAACAACAAAAAACAAAACAAAACAAAAACAATAAGCAATATAAAAAAAAAAAAACTCACCAGAGCTTCACAATCCTCCCCAGTTCTTACCTCGATGACACCATCGGGGTCCATTCCCTCTGGGCCGCCATGTTCTCTGCTGGCAACAACACCGCAGTTAAACATATGCATTTCCAAAGCCACCTCATTCGCACTTTTATAATCCATCTCATCATACTACCGTCCTCACACACGTAATAGTTTTAAAATGCTCAAGTAGCTGGTGCTGCGGGGCCCATTAGGCACCCTGGGCCTCCTCCCAAATGGTGAGGACTGTGGACTCCGGGAAAACGGGCCCCACTAACACTAACCCCCTCCCTCAAGCCCGGGGGCCAAGCACTCCCATTTTGGCAGCGGAGTTTCTCGCGAGAGCTCCGCACGCTGAGCTCCGCCCCTAACTCTGCGCAAGCCGGAGTGATTGACGCGGGCAGGGGCCTGGCGAGGGCCAAGCCAACGGTTCGCCTGTGTCGCCCACGCAATCCCACCGCCTTCAGGCCCTGCCGCAGGCAAGGCGGGCACACTCCACCCGCCCCCTTGGCCAAAGCCCAGGTCACTAAGTCGCCACGCAGGCACAGAGGCTCGGGACCCAGTCACCCTGTACTCGATGCAGACTGCGCCATGGCTTTTAATGCCGGCTGTGCCCTCCGCGAGAGCAGTTGGCGAGGACCTTAAGCTTTTAAGAGACACCCTTTAGCCACTCCATTCTCGGTCCCCTCCTGTCTCCTTTCAATCCCGGGCCCTACCCAATAGAAGCTTCTCGAAGGACACCAGGGTACTAAACCCTAAGGAAACGCCCACGTAGCAGCAGTTTCTGGCCTCCATGCCACCCGCTACAACCTCTGGCGCCACATGACCGTCACTATTGAGCAGCGCCGTCCGTGGGAAGCCATACCTGTTATAGTCCGCGGAGCCACCAGACATGATCCGGAAAGCCACTCAGCACCCAACTGGAAAGACAGCCGCACCGCGCCACCCGTTTTTTATAGGCTCGTGGCCGGAACCCCTTTCTCGCGGAGGAATTTTTTTTCTCATTCTTCGGTGAGCCACAAAATCGCAATCCTGGGGTTCGTTACTTCAGATAATATCCTCAGCAAGTCGATAAAAAAATCCAAAATTCTTCATTTCTCTATATCGCAGGGTTGCCGGCGATCCCAGGAGCCGGAGGAGGGCTGGGACTCTTTGTTCTTCGGCGGAAGAATATTGCGCCAGTGGTGACAGACACCGCGCTCTCAGCCCGCCCTGCTCCTACGGGGTTTCCGCGTCCCTGACGCAGAGGCGTGCCGAGCGGCCCTGACCGGGAGGCGGAAGCTTGAGGAGAACCGGTTGCTGGCGGCCCCGGCTTCCCTCGAGCGCTGTCTGGGTTTCGCTGAGGCGCTCGGGTGCGAGAGGGGCAGAGACGCCCGCATTCTAAACAGGTTAATCCGCCCCTTTTCTCTGTTATTTAATTAGACTGTTAAAGAGCCGCCAGAAATGTAGCTCAACCACATAACACCATTAAAATCTTGAATGTGTGAAACCCCTGCTATGGAACATGCCGGCCACTCAGCTTGTCCCAGAAAATCCGGCTTGCTGGTACACTTAGCAAGGTGAGGAAAAAAAAAAAAGAAAAAAAAAATTGTGGTGTCTTTTACAGATACCCATGGAGTAGCAACTCTATTCTCTTCTTGCTTTTGGTCTTCTCTCGCTGTCGTTTCAAAATAATGCTAATAATTTTAACCTAACAGGTGTGAGGAACATCTTGTTTAAAATCATTATCACCGTTTGTGAATGAATAAAGTTAAGGACCAGTAATTTCATTGTTACATAGGAATTTAAATACATGTTTCTGGCAAATTCAGCTTTGTCACTTTGGGACAAGTGGGTCTATTTGCTTTGCTTTCTTTTTTCTTTCTTTTTTTTTTTTTTAAGACTGAGTTTTAATTCTTAATGTTGATTATTGGAATTCGGAACAAGACAATTCTTGCTGCCTAAACTGCATGATTCTGCATCATGTTTAGAGGTGTTCAGTTAGCCACAACACGGGCCCCTTGGTAAAAATTAAAAAAAAAAAAATTTAATCATTGACTTAAAAAAACCCTTCTCCAGGTGCAAACATGATCATGAATACTCAAAAAGTTTATCTCATTCAGAATGTGATTTACTAGAAAAATTGATTTTCCTATATTTAGAAAAAATTTGGCTCTACTACAAAAGAAAAGCATTTTATTTATTTGAAAATTATTATCATGCCACGAACTGTTGACCTGGTCCTCATTCTAGTGATGCTGTTTCTCACCCATCCCTCTTTAATATTCAATTCCAAATTTTAGCTGATACTAAACATTTTTCTTAAATAATGATGGTCAGAGAACCTTATTTTCTCATTCAAAATCTTATTTTAAAAATCCCGGTATACACACTCTTTGAATTTGAGATGAATGTTTTTACTTACCTGATACCTCAAATTAACCTGTTCAAAGTCAGCTTAAACTGAAGGAAGTGTTAAATTAGAAGCACAACCATTGAGTCTTAGGGTGAAATCCTAAGTAAGTCTCACTTGAGTCTTAGGGTGAAATCATCAACAATTAACATCTACTAGTTGAATGTTTTCCTTAGAATTAGCATTACCACTGGGGCTGGGATTTAGCTCAGTTGGTAGAGTGCTGCTCTGCAGTCTCTGAGGCTCAGAGTTGGATTTCCAGCACTGCAAAATGGAAGAAGGATGTGGCAGCCTACTCCCAAGGCAATCCCGAAAACAGCCATGGAAAACCCCATGAGGGTGGCTATTAGTCGCACTCTGCTCGACAGCACCTTACAAAAACAACATTACCACTAGATGCTGCCAAAAGAGTTTCCAAAGTCTCTTAAGAGGAAATAATCAAGGGCTAACCTTTATGTTAAAAGTGCTGAGGGAGTGTCAAGTTAAAAAAGCATCGTGGAATCAAAATATCTGTAACCCTACAATATATTTCCAAATAAATGCTATTCTCACCATAGTACCAAATAATAAATAGCATTAAGTAATGTGTATTAAAAATCAATGCAAAGAAAAAAGACCTAAGCATATACTTTAACAATGTTTTGCAAATCAACAGAGTATACATACTCTTTTTGAATTTAATGTAAATGTTTCTACTTGAGATCTGAAATTAGCCTTCTGAAAGTCAACTATAAATGCTGCTTAGCCAAGCTGGAGCATGTGAGAACAGTTATACAGCAAATGATGCTAAAAATCAGATTCTTTCCCTATGTGAGCTACCTCATTTAGTCTTGCTCTTCCATAACCTCAACTGACAATTATAAACCCATCTAGTAAGTTTAAGCTAGTGTTCACCAAAGGAAACAAGGAATTAGTACAAATTTGTCAGTACTACATGGGAAAACAATGACAATGACTTAAAGAGTATGTTCTGTGTTGATAGTTATCTTCCTATAGAAAATACCATATCGTCTCATTATTCAGGAGACATTGTGTGCCATCTTCAGGTTCTTACATTATTTTAAGTTCATCAGTTGATTTTAAGTGATAGCCACACATTTAAAATAGCACCCTGGGCTAGGGATAGAATGATGAGAGTGTTTACCTAACATGCACAAGGTTCTGTGTTTGATGCTCAGAACCACACACACACACAAACATTTTTTTTAAATGAAATAGCATCTTAAGCTATTGATATATAAAATTTTGTTAAGATATGTGTTTTGGATGTAATTATTACTATTATTGTTCCTTATTATTTAGTAGCACAGTATGATACCTGCTGCCCCTACATCTGCAATTTGTTTGAAAAGAATTGCCTCAAGCTGGATAGGAATGTTTGGTGCTGTTACTCACCTCTTTTTTTAATCCAGCTTATATGCAGGCAGTGTTGCCTGAGACAGTTTGTAAGGTGGCACTCACTGCTGTGTTCTTCACAATAATTTATAAAGCCATTTCCATGAAGGTAGGTAAAGGCAACACAGTTGAAGAAAATGGAGAAAACTGAGGACCATGGAAGGGACAGATGAACTATGTAATGATTGGCTTTAGATCCATTTTTCCAAGATTATAAAACTCTATTTTGAGGGCGGCACTGATGCACAGCTTTAATCCCAGCAATGCTGGAGGCTGAGCCAGGAGTATTGAGAGTTCGAGGCCAGAGGCAGCCTGCACAATTTAGTGAGAACCTGTCTCAAGGTAAAATTTTTAAAGGGGGATGGGAGTGGAGCTCAGTGGTAGAGCACTTGCCTACCATGAGTAAGGTCCTGAGTTTAATCCCTAGTACTGAAAAAAAAAAAGTGTACACATTTTAAGTGATGTTATCTATATATTACTCTGAGAAGTTGAATTGAATGTGTAGCTTGACATTCACTTAAATGATGGTGTTAATCAGATGAATACTAGTGCCACCATGCATTCTTAAACAACAAAATGGAAAGTTTTTGTCCCAAGATATGTATACATTTTTGGTGCCCTCTGTATTTTTTAACCAAGAGACATAAGTTCTTCTATCCTTATAGAGAAAAAAAACCTAAAATAAAAGTATGTGGCTATATTTCAAATCAGGAGATCTAAAGCTGCAATGTTGGGACTTGGGGGTGGTGCTCAGTGGCAGAGTGGCACAATTGCCTGGTTCAATTCCCAGTATCCCCCCCCACACACACACCAAATATGCATACAAATCAATGAGAGCATCTATTTGAAATGCAGATACTTGTGGACTCTGCCCTCCCACCCAGATTCTTTAGATCTGGTCTGATGTGGGGCCAGCTTTTCTATTTAGAAAATTTTAAACATACAGAAGAGTTGCAAGAATAAAGCAATGATTACCAAATATTTGTCATATGTGCCACATTTGTTCTCTTTCTGACTTTGTTGTAAATCTTTGGAAAGTCATAGATGTAGTGACAAGTCTTTCCTAATACTTCATCAAGAAGTATTTTGTTTTTCTTTTTTGAGACAGAGTCTTTCTATGTTGCCCAAATCCTCTTGCCTCAGCCTCTTGAGCACTAGGATTACAAGCATATGCCATCCTACCCTATACATCCTTTAAACAAAGATATTCTCCCTCAATAAAGCCTCAAAAATACCATTATACCCCAAAAATGTACTTTTGATACAAGAATATACAAAAGTATATTCAAAATTCTTCTAATGTTCCAATAATCTACTTTATAGTCTCTTATTTCTTAAATCTAGGATCCAACCAAGGATCACACATACCCTGGGTAAGATTAGTGTATGCCTGTAATCATAGCATTCAGGAGGCTGAGGCAAGAGAACATGGAATTCAAGACCAACCTGGACTAGACTACATAACAATATCTTATCAAAAAAAAAAAAAAAGAAGAAGAAGAAGAAGAAAGAAAGAAAAAAGAAAAGAGAAGAAAAGAAATCACATATATCACAAATATTTAATTGTCCTATCCATCTCTTTAGTTTCTATTAAGAAGAGTACCCACGACATTTCTCCTGTCTTTTATAACACTGACATGTTTTGAAGACTCCAGACAAATTTTTTCTTGTTTGTTTTTGAAAGTCTCACACATTGAATTTTTCTGATTCCTCCTTCCTTATTATATTCCATTTCAATATTTTTGACAAGAGTACTACATATAGGTTGCGACATTTCCTCATTCCTTCACATCAGGAAGCATATAATGTTAGATTTCCCATTATCCACATGTTATTTTCATTCACATTAATCCACAAATGTTTTGAAAAAAAGATTGCTTAAAACCTTTTAAAATTGTGTATTTTGTTTGAAGCCATGAAACTTTGTTAGAATTTTGAATTAGCAATTTTTATCCTTTATTTGAACTGTTAAATCCACAAACAGCAAATTACCATTAAGGTGTGTAACATGGTTCTGGGTCCTTCTAAACATCAAGGTAAAGGAAAGGGACAGAATTTTGACTTTGGATCTAACTGATAAAGTAAAATAAGCACATAAAAAGAAGAAAACAATTGTCAACAAATCAAGGAGCAGAAACTTTGCAAATACTCACTAGGAAAACAGGCGCACTTCTATGGGTGAGAATTTAAATTAGTGTAACATTTTCGAAGATATTTTGGCATTATAAGAATTATAGTGCATATTATTTGACCCAACAATTCAGTTAAGAATTCTAAACTATGCACATGTTAGCACAGGAATCTAGAAACTAGTTTCAACCCACCTCTACAATGAACAAAGATATTCCTTTCCTCCTTATTTATTTATTATTTTTACTTTATTTAGAGATAAGGTCTCAATATGTTGACCTGGCTGGTCTGGAACTCTTAGGCTCAAGTGATCTTCTCAACTTAGCCTTCTAAATGCTAGGATTATGGGCACATGCCACTGTGCCCATGTCCTCATTAGTGTAATAGCAGAAAACTAGAAATGATCCAAATATCTATCAAAAAACATTGATCAATAAATTGTAAATATGTATAGTACTTAGCCTGTAAAAACAATGAGATCCATTTCTGCTTCTGAGAGATACAGTAAATGTATTTTTCCCTATCCCTTCTAAGTACAACTTAAAATGCAGGATAGTATATAAAGCAAACACAAAAAGACTCTGAAAGATGGAGAAAAGAAGGCACACTGGCTACAAATCTTAGACCCACATGGTGGTGGGTTCCCTGAGGTTTCTTCTTCTTCTGCCATATATTCTAGACTGACACTGAAAAAGCCCAAAACCTAGAATAGCAAATAGGCACAGCAAGAAAATGACAGAAATGCATTGACTATAGCCAAACAACCAGGAAAAAAAAAATCTTGGGAAGAGAGAAAAATTGTAGGCACTTTGCATTATTTCAGTCAAATACCACAGAAGAAATTGTGATCCTGCCTAGATTCATGCCAGAAAAAGCCAGGAAGGGACCCCTATAATTCCACCCCTAGGATGAAAGATAAGGATAAAGCGTCCTGTCATCCCCATCACAAATGCTACCACTGCATTGTTGGAGAACACAGGGGAGGCTGGACTTCCTGGCCACCAGTCCAAAAAAGTAGTATAGAGGAGGAATGATGGAAAATCAGGACTTCCTCTTTCATGCTGTGGCAATGAGGGCACAACCCCAGCCTAACAGTGACAAGGAGAGCAACAAGCAGTGAACCCAGACTCTTAGTTCCTAGTAGTAGATAGATGGTGCTCTTCTTCCATGCCAGAGACTTGTCAGAGAACAACTGAAACAGAAGATTTAAGTAAGATCTAACAAGCACACCAACAAAAGCAATAATTGGAGAAATGCAAATCAAAAAGCACAATCAGATACTATTTAACACCCATTTTGTTGTTGTTAGGTGCTATTGTTGTCTTCTCGAACTGCCTTTTGAAATATGTTTAGTTCCTTAACTTCATCATGTCTTCCTTTTATGTTAGCTGCTTGATGTTCAAGGGCAAGTTCTAGAGTCTCTTTTGACATGTAATTTGGTGTTTTCTTTTTTCCTGTCTTTTCAATAACATTTTGCTTTCTTCATGAATGATATCTTTGATGTCCTGTCACAATTTGTCTGGTCTTCAATCATTTGTGTCTAATGCATTAAATCTGTTCTTGAGGTAGTCTCTAAACTCAGGTGTGATATACTCAAGGTCATACCTTGACTGATACAGTTGTTCTAATCTTCAATTTCAGTTTGAACTTGCATATGAGAAGTTGATGGTCTGACCCATAATCAGCACCTGGTTTTGTTCTGACATTTGATATGGAGTATTACATCGTTTCTTTCCACAAATGTAATCATCTGGTGAAGTCCATGTGTATAATCACTGTTTATGTTGGTGAAAAAATGTATTTGCTATGAAAAGGTCGTTGATCTGAAAAATTCTATCATATGACCTCCAGCATCATTTCTGTCACCAAGGCCATATTTTCCAACTATTGAGCCGCCTTCTTTGTTTCCAACTTTTGCATTCCAGTCATCAATAATTATCAGTAATGAAGTGAAGAAAAAATTCAAGCCTCCAGTGGTAATAGTAAAAGATTCCACAGGAAAAATATTAAATGATGCAGTAAACATCAAAGAAGATGGAAGGAATACACAGAGTCATTATACAAAAAAGAATTGGTAGATGACCAACCATTTTAAGAGGTTGCATATGAAGAGGAACCAATGATACTGAAGGATGAAATGGAAGCTGCCTTGAAGGAATTAGGGAAACACAAGGCCCTGGGAATTGATGGAATATCAATAGAGATGTTTCAGTAAAAAGATGCAGCACTGGAGGTGCTAGCATGTTTATGCCAACAGATTTGGAAAACAGCTACCTGGAAGAGAGCCATACTTGTGTCTATTCCCAAAAAAGGGGATCCATCTGAATGTGGGAACTATCAGACAATATCATTAATATCCCACACAAGCAAAATTTTACTGAAGATCATTCAAAAGCAATTGCAGCAGTACATAGACAGGGAACTGCCAGAAAATCAGGCTGGATTCAGAAGAGGTCGAGGAACCAGGGACATCATTGCTGATGTCAGGTGGATATTAGCCAAAAGCAGAGAATATCAGAAAGATGTCTACCTACATTTTATAGACTATGCAAAGGCATTTGACTATGTGGATCATAAAAAATTATGGATAACACTTTGAAAAATGGGAATATCAGAGCACCTAATTGTACTCATGAGAAATCTGTACGTGGACTAGGAGGTAGTTGTTCAAATAGAACAAGGAAACACTGCATGGTTTAAAGTTGAGAAAGGTGTGCGTCAGGGCTGTATACTTTCACCCTATCTCTTCAATTTATATACTGAGCAAATAATCTGAGAAGCTGGACTTTATGAAGAAGAACACAGCATCAGGATTGGATGAAGATTCATTAACAACCTACAGTTGTGTTATGCAGATGACACAACTCTGCTTGCTGAAAGTAAAGAGGATTTAAAACATTTACTGATGAAGATCAAAGAACATAGCCTTTAGTATGGATTGCGCCTAAACATCAACAAAACAAAAATCCTTACAACTGGATCAGAATGCAACTTCACAATAATGGAGAAAATATTGTGGTTGTCCATGATTTTGCTTTAGTTGGTTCTACAATCAACACCCATGGAAGCAGCAGTAAAGAAATCAAAGGACACATTGATTTGGGAAAAGCTGTGGCAAAGATTTCTTTAGAGTATTGAAAAGTAAAGATGTCACATTGAAGATGAAGGTGCATCTGACCCATGCCATGGTATTTTCAGTCACATCATATGGTTGTGAAAGCTGGACATTGAATAAGGCAGACAGGAGAAGAATTGGTGCTTTTGAATTATGGTGCTAGAGATGATTATTGAATATACTATGGACCACCAAAGAACCAACAGATCTGTCCTATAGGAAGTGCAACCAGAGTGCTCCTTGGAAGCAAGAATGGCTAGACTGTATCTTACATAATTTGAACATGTAGTCAGGAGGGACCAATCCCTGGAGAAAGACATCATGTTTGGGAGAGTGGCAGGTAGATGAAAAAAGAGGAGAACCCTCCACCAGATGTACTGACACAGTGTCTCCAACAATGGGCTTAAATATAAACAAGATCATGTGCCTGACACAGAATTGGGGAGTTTTTCATTCAGCTGTACGTAGGGTCACTATGAGTTGGACTTAACCGCACCTAACAACAACAGATGCTGTTGAGTCAGGTCTGACTCATAGTGACCCTATGCACAACAGAACAAAACGTGACACTATGCCATGCTCAGGACTTTGTCAGTGCTTCTCTGTGTTCTCAGTGTGTTCTCATTCATAGTGTTCTTAATGGCTGATTGTTTCGAGACTGCTTTTGGAGTGTGTGGCCAAGTCATGCTCTCATTTTTGAGATGCTGGGGATAGAACCTATGGCCTCAGAGAGTGCAGAGCAGCACTCTACCAACTAAACTAAACCCCAGCCCCTCACACCCATTAGGAAGACTATTATTTAAAAAAAAATCACAAGGAGTGGGGTGTGGGAGGTAGCATAGCAGCAGAGCATACCTGAAGCCCCAGGTTCAATCCCCACCTGTGAAAAAAATAATAATAAAAAAAGAAAGAAAAAAGAAAATAACAATTGTTGACGTGGATGTAGAAAATTGAAACTCTTATATGTTGCAGGTTGTTGTTGTTGTTGTTAGGTGCTGTCGAGTCGGTATCCGATTCATAGCAACCCTCATAGGGTTTTCAATGGCTGTTTCGGGATTGCCTTGGGAGTGGGTTGTCAGGTCCTTCTCCCATTTTGCCGTGTTGGGAATTGAGCTTGGGACCTCAGAGATTGCAGTGCAGCGCTCTACCAACTGAGCTAAATCCCAGCCCTGTGTTGCAGGTAGGAATGGAAAATTGCCTGGCTACTGTGGAAAATAATATGGCAGTTCCTCAAAATAATAAACAGAATTACTATAGAAGTTATCAATTCCATTTTTAACTATATGGCCAAAAGGATTGAATGCAAGCACTCAAACATTCAAAGATACTGCATACCAATATTCATAGCAGCTTTATTCATGATAAGCAAAAGGTAGAAACACCCTGAAAATCCATTGATGGATCACTACATAAGCAAAATGTGTTTCATACATACAGTACAATAGTATTCAGCTTTAAAAAGGAATGAAATTTGGATATATGCTACAGAATGGATGAAACTTTGAAGGCTTTATAGTAAATGGAATAAGCCAAACACAAAAGGACAAAAATTGTATGATTCCACTTAGATGAGCAAAGAAACAGAAAGTGGACAAGTGGGATGAAGGGAGAACAGGGAGTAATTATTTAATGTGAATAGAGTTTCAGTTTATAGAAAATATGTTTGGAGATGGATAGTAGTCATTGCACAACATTGTGAATGTAAATGCTACTGAACTGTCCACTTGAAAATGATTATAAGCTTGTATTGTGCAAAATTTTATTTTTACCATAAAAATTTCTATTCAAAATAATCTATTAGAATGAAGTTCTTCCAACTAACATGTAGTTCGGAGTCTATTGTTTTTTAAAAAGCAAACTGAAAAAAAAGATCCAGAATCATATAAAATAAAAGAGTGTCCAGATTTCAACAGAAAATCCCTTATGCCAAAAATCATTAAGATCTCAACCCAAGCAAAAGAGACAACAGATACCAACTTGTGAAGATAGAAATGTTAAGAATGATCACAATTGTAAAGCAGCTATGACAAAAAAAAAATGCTTCAGAGACCAATTATGAATGTAATTGAAACAATTGAAAAATGCTGTTGTTGTTAGGTGTTGTCAAGTCATATCTGACTCATAGCAACCCTAATGGGGTTTTCAATGTGTGATTGTTTTGGGAGTGGATTGCCAGGTCCTTCTCCTGTGTTGAAAAAATAGAAAGGAAAAACTGATAAATTGGATTCATACTCAAAATTCCAAACTTTTGCTTGTCCACTCCTTTCTCTCTGTCTCTCACCTTGCCCTGCTTCCTAACCTTTCTTTTTTCCAATGGCAAGTACATTTTATTGGTTTGGGACTTGGGGACACAGAGGAGGCACCTACGTGTGTGTGGAAGAGGTGCGACTGAAGATAGCTGATGGTCACTGTGCTCTGGCTGGACTGAAAGAAGGGGCACCTAGAGTCAGATTGCCTGGTAGTGGCAAAGCACAGACTTTTCTGCTAGTTGCATGTGCACAGGGAGCCAGGGGTAGTCAAGGTGTCTAGGGGCTATGTCTGGGTACATAGCCTGGGGATGCTCAGGCACAGAGAGGATGAACCCAAGAAGGCAGTTTTCTGGTTAGCACATTCCATTTGTTTTTCTAGGACAGAGCAGCAGGCTGGAAGAACCCTGTCTGGCTGGAGAAATGCCGCTGGAGAAACGACACAAGGCTGTGGCTGAGCTGCTCTGAGCAGCTGAGGAGGACTACTGGAGGATTACTGAGGACTACTGAGGAGGACTACTGACCCATAGTGAGGTGAGGACTGAGTGACTCCAGGGACACCACCCTGGCTGTCTGACACTTGCCCCTGTTCTGCGGTTCTTCGATGAGCCATTGCTGAGCCCAAGGAACAGGCGTTGTAAGGATTTGTGGTAGGAATATCTGGTTTTGTCACCTGCCCCGCCAGTGACTTGTTGCTTATGCTCCCAGCGCTCCCTGCATGCAGAGATGCGTTCAGTAAGCACTGCTGCTCTGCTCTGTGATGCTCAGCTGGTGTTGGAACCCTCAGGTCACTGTGCTCCTCCCACCCACCCCCAATTTCCAATTTCCTCAGGGAAACTTTCTGAGCTGCAGGAAAGGTTGGCGCTTCTCTTGCTGTCAGGATCAAAGCTTATCCTGCATCTTCAGAATTTGTTCCTTGGTCTCTCTGATGACATTCTTTCCATCTGCTTTTTCTTCCTTTCTACTGTATTTCCTCCATCTTCTTCTGTTTCATCATGGGGTCCACCTTTTCCACAAGCCTCTCACCCTCCCTCTCCACCATGCAGTGTAGTGCAGCGCAGCACCATGGTCAGGCGTTATAAAGCTGTGGCACACAGGAGCAGGGTTTACTGCCTGCAAGACCCCCACCATGCCTGTTGGGTGCGGGCACCTGGGGAGGATTCCGTCCTGCTGCTTATTGGGGCACCAGGGCACCTGCCAGTCAGCACCCAGGCAGCAGATTAGATAACACCATATGTGCAGAAATACCTTGATTTTTAATCTGACGGGATTGGATGCCACAGTGTTGTGGCTCAAAATAAATAGTTTAATTAAAAAATAGAAGATGATTGCTAAATGTCACATGGCCCCTGGATTGGATCCTCATACAATAAAATGGCATTAGTGAAAATCAATAATTACGAGAACAAATTAGTTAACTTGGTCTGTGTGTACTAATATGGAAAGGTGGTTATGATATTTCATAAATTTAAAAACTGGTTGAGGGCTGGGGATGTAGCTCAGTGTTAGAACAGTTACCTAACATGCCTGAGTTCCATCAGAAAACTAGTTGAAGAACATTACAGTTAGTAAGATTCTGTCTGTTTTAAAAACAGATATATACATAGGTTTATCTACAGAACTATGTATTATACATAATTATTTCTACAAAGAAACAGTGATTTCCTCTAGATGGAGCATAAATGGGAGAGATGGGAAAATCTACTTTTTTCCCTCTCTTTTTATTGGTAAATGTTGGTGGGATACAGAATAATACAGGCTTTTTCTATTATGCAACCATTGCATCACTTTTGGTTACACTTTTATCAACTTACAAGGTTTATGGAATCTTTTGACTAATATATAGTAAAACATATGCATATTTGGATTATATTCTCCTATTTTTCCTATGTACTCAGGAAATCTGCTTTTTACTTGACACACTATGTTCAGTTTATATATTTTTGTACCATAAGTACATATTAGATTTATAATCTAAAATTTTTTTCATTACTACAGATGTCATTTTTCAGGTTCAAGCAAATCTAACCATATCTTGCTTAGTACAAAGATATGTGAGGGAATTAACTTTTTTTTAATTACAGGAATATTTGCTTTAACAAATGACTTCTAATAGGCTTATTTAAAATTATTTATCAGGGAATTTAATTTTTTTAAAAAAGTACCACTTTCCCAATCCTTTTATCTCTTGAAACTTATTTATCCTTTGATCACCTTAAGAACTTCCTCCACTGTGCCCTTCTTAATTGCCCTGGAAATAGTAATTTCTTTCATTTGGACTTCCATAGTCATTCTGTTATACTGCTTTTATGATATGCCTGATGTGCTCATTTGTGGTTTAGCATGTGTTTCAACTCATCTACCAAATTATACATGTCTTGAGAGTTGGGATTATGTTCCATTCATCTTTCTGTTTCCCACAACATGAAGCCAAAAGACTAAAGCTTTGATGCTTGTATTGGTTTTGTTGTTGATGTTGTTTGTTTTGTTTTGTTTTGTTTTTTGGGGGGAGCAGATTGTTCGGTTTGGTTTTGGTTTTATTATTTATTTATTTAGAAATGAAATCTTACTGTGTATCTCAAACTGGCCTCAAATGCAGGCTCTTCCTGCCTCAGCCTCCCAAGTGCTGGGATTATAAGCATACACCACCATGCTTGGCTGCATTAGTGTTTTATTTCAGCTGCAACTAATTGCTACAAGCTTAGTGACTTGAAACAACACAAATTTATTATCTTATAGTTCTGAAAGTAAACATAAGAGATGGGTAGCATGGGACTAAAATCAAGCAATCATCAAGACTGGTTCTTTCTGAGGGTCTAAAGGAGAATCTATTCTTTGCCTTTCCAGCTTTTAGAGGCTTCCAATATAAGGCTTGTGGCCGGCCACCTCACTCTCCTTCCATCATAGTCACATCATTGACTGTGATCCTCCCCATTTCCCTTTATAAGGACATTAGGTCCACCTGTATAATTCAGGATATATCTCCATCTCAGTATCTTCAAACATAATTGCAAAATTCCTTTTGCCACATGAGATAACATTTTCAGTCATTCCTCAGTTATTCTGACTTCCTCACTTACTTATCTAAGTACCATCTGACTCACTTACCTACTCTTTCTTAATAAATTTATATAATTATGGGTGACAATTTAATTTGCATTAACTTAGCTTGAGTGAAACCATAGTTTTAAATTGCTGTATTTCCTAGTACTGATTAAAATAGTTACATAACCATCAAAATAAATACTGTGTGTCAATGTATTCCATCTGAAATTTTCTGACTGAGACACACCGGTGCAGGCAGATTGTAGCCTACCAGAATTTTTGTAGTCATTAATCAGACCATGACAGAGTCAAATGTAGATTTTGATTTCCAATTTAAATTCTTAATAGTGGGCTTGCTAAAGTCTGTGACTAATCAGATAAATATTGTCAGTTGTTTCTGGTAAAAATTATTTTCAATTATGTCAATAAGACTTTAACAGAAAAACACAGGCATGGTGACACATTCCTGTAGTCCCAGCACTGGGGAAGCTAAGGCAAGAGGTTTCATAATTTGAGACCACTATGGGCTATGTAGTGAAACTCTGTCTCAAAAAAGAAAACAAATGAACAAATTACTTTGGCAATAATAATAATAATAATAACAACAACAACAACAACAACAACATCCCTTAGAATTGCCATTCTGCCCATTTTCCTGAGTATCCCCATGGAAATGTTAAGGTGATATACAGTGCCCTCATTCTGTCTAAGATCTGTGTTTGATGCAGAGAATTTCCAGTCTTCCCTGAAAGGAGAAGAGAGTCAAGGGGTGGTACCCCCTTGTTGAAGGCTTTTATTATTTGCTTTTAAAAACCTTTTGAGAAGTAATTTTAAAATTTTGGACTTAACCTTGATCTAAATAAAACAGAACATAGGTTTTCACATCATTTAATAAGCTTTGGGTACAAGAAACTTATTATATCTGTTCTTCAGATGTTCAAAGTATTAGGCTCATTACCCTCCACAGAAAATTAACAATAACAAGAAGTCAAGAATATGTACCATCTAGTGATATCAGGCATACAGAGACCAGACTGGTAGAGAAAGGACTTATTTACTTATAAGTAAGACTCTGTCTCTTGTTAGGTATAATAAGAAACACCAAATTTTTCCTGAGATGTCCAGTGCTACTTACATGTTATTCCTGGGCTATTTGTTCATGTTTAGTCTCCCTACTATTGCAAAGCAAATACAACTTTGTATTGGTTTAAAAAAAATTTTTTTTTGAGATGGGTCTTGCTATGTTGCCCAGGTTAATCTCAAATTCCTGGTTCCAAGTGGTCTTCCTGCCTCAGCTTCCAAGCCCAGCTGCATTGTTCCTATTATCTGCAGAATATATTTGCAATAGAAAATGGAATTTGTTCATTTAAATTGTAGGTGAACTTTGATGAATTGATTTAATGTGACCCGTCTCTCTACATGGGGCTGGGTTTAGCTCTGTTGGTAGAGTACTGCTCTATACTCTCTGAGAACCCAGGTTCGATTCCCAGCACCACAAAAATGGGAAAAGGATGTGGCAATCCACTCCTGAAGCAATCCCAAAACAATTAGCCATTGAAAACACTGAGGAGATCACTACAAGTTGGACATGAAACTATGGCACTTAACAATTGCCTCTTTATATATAACTTCGTGTACCTTTTATTAAAAAATCTTAGACCCCTGTGGTGTTGTCTTTTCACTGGTTGTACAACTAAATTAGAAGTACATGTCTCATATACTTAAATCTAGATGTACTTCAATACCTTGTTCTTGAACAAGATAATGCTGCAATAAACTCAGTTGGCAAAGGAGATGCTCCCCAGCTGAACTCACAGACCTGCTCAAAGTAGAAAGCTGAAGATACCATCTTTGGTGGGAAGCTTCCTGTTTTACCTGCCTATTTCTGATTTAGGAGTTGCTGTTGAATCAGTTAGACTCACTAAAGTACATATTGGAGGAAAATCTAACAAGTGATCTAAGTGAAAACTGCAGTAAGAAAACTCAGCAAGTATGGTCATTGTCATTGCTGTGAACATGCTACCTAAATGGATAATTCAAACCTGTTTTGATTATTCAAACCTTTTGATCTGGTGATGAAACAGATGAGCTCCTCCCTTGGACCATAATTTAAACATGCCTACACCAGATCTGCCTGCAGACATACCAATGTGGTGTCTGATCCCGTCAGATTTCAGAAGCTAAGCAGGGTCAGGTACTTGGATGGGCGACCACCAGGTGCTATAGGCTTGGGAGAAAGACCAAGCAACCCACTACCCTCCACAAAAATAACCAGCCATTGAAAACCATATGAATAGCAGAGAAGCACTAACAATAGTGTTTCATCTGTTGTACATAGGGTCGCTATGAGTGGTATTTGTTGTTGGGTGCCATTGAGTTATGTCTGACTCATAGCAACCCTATATACAACAGAATCAAACGCTACCCAACACTGTGCCATACACACGACCTTTTAATGTTTGAGCCCAATGTTGCAGCCACTATGTTTCTTCTTATTTTGAGTCATGCCATGTCAACAAGTGCAGGTCACAGGGACTTTACTACATTCCTACCATTAAGGTCAACTCTACTTTGAGGAGGCAACTCACAACTGTTACCCTGTCATTTCTTAAATGTCTCTCAGCCTGGGAGGTTCATTTTCTGGCACTATATTTGACAGTGCTTCTTTGCTATTTGTAGGGTTTTCAATGGCTAATTGTTTTGGGAGTGGACTGCTGGGTCCTTCTTTCTAGTCTGTCTTAGTCTGGAAGCGCAAGTGAAACCTGTCCATCATGGTTGGTCCTGCTGGTATCTGAAATGCCAGTGGTATAGCTTTTAGCATCATAGCCACTCACAAGCCCCCACAGCACAACAGGTGACAGACTTGTGGGGGCTATAGGTATAGAGCATATTAACAATTTTTTCATGCTGTTAAAAACTACCTGGATTTCCTAGTTTATCTCTACAGAATAATTCAGTTGTCACATACTTTTTATTTCACAGTCTCATTGTATTTTCAGAGATAATCTAAATAGCTTTTTTTGTTGTTGTTTTTTGTGGTATCAGGGACCCAGCCCAGGTCCTCAAGAATGCTAAGCACATACCCTAGCACTGAGCTACATGCCCAAGCCATACATGGATTTTATTGGGATACCAATTGAGGTTTGGCTGACATGTAGAAAATGCATATGGATGAGGTTTTTTCAAATTTGTTATATTTTGCTACTCTTCAAAATTTTTTGATTTTAGCCAGGTGTGGTGATGTAGGCCTATAATCCCAATGACTTGGGAGATTGAACCAGGAGGATCATGAGCTTGAGGCTCAGAGGCAGCCTGCATAACTGAGTGAGACCCAGACTCAAAACTAAAAATAAGAAATGGATTGGGGATGCAGCCCAGTGGTAGAGTATGTGTGAGGCTCTGGGTTTAACTCCCAAGTACTACAAAATTTTTCTTTTTAACTTTGATTTATTTTTTGAATATATAATATAGTCACAGGATTTTAGAATTTAAAAGTACAAAGATGCAGCCGGTAATGAGTCAACCTTCATGTCCTTTTTATCCTATACACTGTTATTCTCTCCAAATTCAATTGGTAATATTGACTTTTTCTGTATCTTTAAGATACATTCACTAATGCATAAGCAAAAAAGAAATGCATATTTATGGTCTTTCTTTTTCTTTTTTCTTTTTAAAAGAAAATGATATTTGCTTCATTTTTCTTTGCTTAATATATTTTGGGGACATCAGTTCCATATCAGTAGGTAATAGAGTCCTTGATCCCTTCTTAAGTCTGCATTATACTCCATTGTATGAATATACATAGTTTGTTTCACAGACCTCCTTCTGTGAACTTTCAGATATGGTCCATGTATTGCTGTTAAAGCCACAAACAACTTTGTACCATCATCATATGCACTTGTGCAGATGTAGCTGTAAGAAGTATAATTCATGGGTTATGTATGTAAAAGTGTAATTTGGGAGAGTTATTTTATTTTATCCACTATTTGAACATGCAAAATTATGCATGGTATAAAATGCAAAAATCCCAAAAGATAAATAATGAGAAAGAAGTCTCCAGTTCCTGTCCCCAGAGCCACTGCTACTCACTCTTTTGCTGTGGGCAGCACTTCTGGCCACTTTTGTTCTTAGTTTTCAAAATCATTGGCCATGGGTTTATTCTGCCTGTTTTCTCTTCTACTTCTTTTCTTTCCTTCCTCTTTCCTTCTTCTTCTTTGCCTTTTTATGACTGCAATTGTTGGCTTGATGGCAATATGCCTATCTCTAGTTTTTACTTTATAACTAAGAGGAATATTAAGTCTTTCATTGAAAGTTGACTTTTTCTTTTTCTCACTTAGAAACATTTTTGAGAGTGTCTGTATTAGAAAATAATGGACACTATTTATACTTTATTAATAATTTATCTTTATATCATGATTTATACTTTAAAATTTTATTTTTGGTCAAATACACTTATTTGGTCAAATATAATTTTAACTCTCATCTAAACTGAAATTTTCCCACCTAGAAGTAATCTTTTCCTTGTCAAAAACTTTTTAGGTTTTAGTTTTCTGAAGCCTAACTTTAACCTACTTGGTGCATTTCCAAAAGTCACAGAGTGTACTTTTACTGCTAGACACCTATAAACAAGGTGGCAAGAGAGTGTTCACCTTCTCCCAGATTGAATAGTTT
>VMDO01002649.1:100000-162413 GCA_007922755.1 Pedetes capensis
AATTATATCTCACAACTAGGGTCCCTCATGACAGTCTGAGGGGCTGACCCCTAGTTGACCCCAGGGCTCATCTCACTCACTCAAACCAGCCCCTCTCATCGAGTGAGCAAAGATGGTGCCTGGCCAACCTGACCTGCTCTAACCACCCTAAATTTGATTGGCTCCCCTCAGCATTTTCAGGTAATAATTGTCACCTGGCAGGTATGTCAGTTTACCCACTGTACCTGTCAGGTGTGTGCTTTGATTGGCTGAATCCCACCATGTGATCCCTCCAGGACCCTATAAAAGTAGGGATCCTGGACCCCCACTTCACCCTGAAAACCTCACCTCTCTGACAGTCCCTCAACTGCCACCTGATCCCCATCACCTGGACCAGCGCTTCCTACTCCAGCAAGATCTTCTAGTAAGCCGGCGGGATCAAGCCCAGGGGCCCCGAAAAGCCAAAGGATTCTAGCAAGCCATGAAGAGCTTCCCAACTCCTCCCATCCTTGGGAAGGAGGGAGGTAGAGAAGGCTAACCGCAAGAAGCAAGACCAACTGACCTCCACGGAACACCAGCGGCTGTGGCTGTGCCTTTAAGGCTGAGCTGTACCAGCACTCCATGTACCAGCAGCATGGAATGCTGCAGGCTTAGAGCCAGCACTTAGAGGGCATAGAGCTCTGCTCTATAGGGGCTGCTTGCTCCTTGCTCTCCATCAGGAGAACACTCAATAAACCTTGTCCACCCCTTTTACCACCTGAAGGTCTCCTGAAGTCCTTCATTTTTGCCAGCGACCAACTTGTTATGTTGTAGGTTTGGCTCTAATCTTAGCTGGGCTAGAGTTAAAACCCCAACAAGGGTCTCACTAAGTTATGCAGACTGCTTCTGGTCTCAAACTTGCGATCCTCCTGCCTCCGCCTCCTGAGCCGTTGGGATTATAGGCATGCACCACTGCGCCCAGTGCTTGTCTATTTTATTCAATTTTGTATGCCTTTGGTCTAACACTGTGCCATACACACATTCAGATTAGCTCAATTCAATTCAAGAAACATTTATTGAGCCCTAATTTTCTCTTAGGGGCTGGGGTTTAGCTCAGTTGGTAGAGAGCTGTTCTGCACACTCTGAGGCCCTGGGTCTGATCCTCAGCACTGCATAAATGGGAAAAAGACATGGCAGCCCAATCCTGAAACAATCAGCCATTGAAAACCCAATGAATAGCAGAGAAGCACTAACACAGTGCTGGGCATAGCACTGTGTTGGAGGGTGTTTGGTTCTCTTGTACATAGGGTCTCTATGAGTCAGATCTGACTTGATGGAACCTAACGACAACAAATTTCCCGTTAGGCACTGTGCCTGGCCCCTGGGAACACAGTGCTGTGTGAGATGGATCTTTTATGGTTTTGTTATGAAGTGTCACTACAAAAGGCTCATGCATTTAACACTTTGATCCCAGCTGGTGGTGCTATTTTGAGAGGTTCTGGAAACTTTAAGAGGTGGGACCTACCTGGGAGAAGTAGGTGACTTGAGGCAAGACCTTTGGGGCATCTTCTCCCTTGGCCCTTCCTGTATTGCTCTGTGCATCCTGATTGCCAAGGAGTAAAGAAGCCTCCATCAGAGGCTCCCACCTCCATGATGGTCTGCCTGAGATCATGGGGCCATGCCATGGACCGAACCCTCTGAAACCATGAGCCAAAATAAATCTTCCCTCCCTTAAGTTATTTTCTCAGATATTTAGTCACAGGGATGGCAAAAGTAACTACTACAGGGTCCTTGCCCTCTCATCTCTTAGTCTTCTCTCTGCTCTCACTGCAGCTTAACATCCCTCTATCATTGTAATTCCTGTATTTGTTTATGTGGTGTAGATCTGTGTCTGCACTAACTCTGAGATCTCCCTGAGGTCAGGAACAGCCTTTATTCATTTATTTATTTTTGCCAGCACTGGGGTCAAACCTAGGGCCTTGCACCTTCTAGGCAAATGGTCTACCATTGAGCCACACCACCATCCCCTCTTTCTTCTTTTTTGAGACAAACCCTCACTAAGTTGTGCAGACTGCCTGGAGCTTGGAACATGGGATCTTCCTGCCTCAACCTTCTGAGTCATTGGGATTATAGGAATGTGCCACAGTCCCTATCAGGAATAGACTTTAATAATTTCCTTAGGAGATACTCAATTGCTTTTGCCTTGCTGGGTCTGGTTCTGTATTTGAAAGCAATAGAATGTGTTTTTCTGATGTAAAATAACAAGGAGGAAAAAGTCTAGTGTGCCAGTCAGTTGTTTTTAGAATTTGCTTGTGTTTTGGTGCTTGGACTTGAACCTAGGGCCTTGTGCTTGATAAGCATGTGCTTTATTCTGTCATCCCAAAATCTACCAACTTGTCATGCTGTACAGGCTTGAGTGTTGCTGTAATACTGAAAGTTAGGTCACCGATATTCTAGATACCAGCAGGGCTACTCATGGTGGACAGGTTTCAACTGAGCTTCCAGGCTAAGACAGACATGGGAGAAGGACACTGGAGCCCACTCTCAAAACGATCAGCCATTGAAAACCCTATGAATAGCAGAGAAGCATTGTCAAATATGTTGTTGTAATCCTAGCAACTTGGGTGGCAGAGGCGGGAGGATCACAAGTTCGAGACTAGAGGCAGTCTAAGTAATTTAACGACCCCTGTCACTAATATCACAAATACCAAAGTAAAAAAATGGGCTAGAGGTGCATCTCAGTGTTCCAGCACTTGCAGAGCATACAAGTGTGAGGCCCTGGGTTCAACCCCAAGTACTGCAAAAAAAAAAAAAAAAAAACACATTGTTTTTAGGTATTATTGAGTTGGTGTGCTACTCATTGCATCCCTAAGTACAACAGTTTAAACACTATTGTCAGTACTTCTCTACTGTTCATAGGGTTTTCAATGCCTGATCATTTTGGGGGAGTAGGTTGCCGAGTCCTTCTCCCAAGCCTGGTACAGCACCTGGTATTCCCAGGTGGTATCCCATCCAAATGCTAACCAGACCCAACCCTGCTTAGCTTCTGAGATGTGACGAGATTGGAAGGCACAGTGGTACGGCTGCAAGCTGCTGTCAAATATAGTGCTGGGTAAAATAAGTTTCCCAGGCTGGAAGGCTGGGAGTCCATGTTAATGAGGGGAATGGAATAAAATCCCTGGGACCTCCTGTTGCTGATGTGATACAACTCAAAATGAGAAGAAACATTGTGGCTACAACAATGGCTCAAACATAAAAAGATCATTGGTGGTGCAGTGTGGGGAGTATTTTGTCTGTTGTACATCGAGTCACTATGAGTTGGACTCAATTTGATAGCACCCAACAATGATAACAACAACTACTCAGTCAAGTTCTGATGAGGGAAGCCAAACCTCCACTGGGTGTGATGGCTTAGGGGATTTGTCATAAGAACTAGATTTTCTTCATTGTGAGAGGAACTAGGAAAGTAAGGTCTAGAGAAAGGAAGCTGGAGGCTCAAAGTAAAGTCACTAATCAGCCTTCTACACGCACTGGTGCTGCTGGACAAGTCAGTGCTTTCAGAGGACCTGGGCAGGCACATACAGCTGCCAGAGGGACTGAGCAGGAGTTAGTGAAGAAACCTGTGCAAGGCTTTTGCCCCTGGTGGGTTTAGTATGGCTATAACTCAGTTGGTAGAGCACTGCTCTGCACTCTTTGAGGACCTGGGTTCAATTCCTAGCAATGCAAAAACTGGAGAAGGATGTGGCAATCCACTCTAGAAGCAATCCCAAAACAATCACCCATTGAAAACCCTGTGAGAGTTGCTATGAGTTGGAGCCAACTTGACGGCACCTAACAACAACAATAACAATAGGTCAGCCTGACCAGCAAGAGGAAGAGCTGCATGCAAAGCAGGGGGAGAGAGGGCAGGCTAAGCCCTCCAGTACCTCAGCAGCAGTCTGTCCCTGCATCTCTCCAGCTGACTTTCAGAAAGTAGTGCCTTGGCCTTCATCTTTGTCTTCCAAATCTCTCACTCTTTTCTCCTGTGGGTGACTTTAAGCCAGAATCATACATGAAAGGGGTTCTTGAAAACATAATTCCTGCTTAGCCAAGTCAGCATTGTATATCACCCAGCTGGTAAATAGTACTTACCTTAAAAGTTGGTGATTTTTTTCATCAAGAACTACTATTTCATTAATTTCTATGGATGTACAGAATTGTTATTTTCACACACACAATAGGGTACCACATAAATTTCTATAGAGAAGAGAAAAGATAGAAAGGCTGATGCTGTAACCAAGGTCTTTTGCTAGAGTCATATTTAAAATTCAGTAGTAGAAATAGGTGTTAAGATTACTTTCAGAGAGAGATTTCCTTTTGACTCTTTTTGATATGTTATTGTAAGGTGCCATTGAGTCAGGTCCAACTCATCGTGACCCTCATAGTGTTAACAATGGCTGATTGTTGTAGTGTTGCTTTGGGAGTGGATTGCCACATCCTTCTGTTTTTGTAGTGCTAGGGGTTGAACCTGGGTCCTCAGAGAGTGTGGAACAGCACTCTACCAACTGAGCTAAACCCCAGCCCCTTTTTGATATAAAGAGTCCTAATTGCTAAAGCCTAGTCTAGAATATGTAAGGAAACTACCCTGTTTGTGTGACAAATATCACAAATACCAAAGTAAAAGAAATGACTGATTATTTGGCTCAGAACAATTTGAGCTAGGATATAGTAATATTTTACATTTCATTGGTAATGAAATGTATTGAACTGTTTCAAATTATGTGCATGTTAAATTGGTCTGTTTCTTTATGAGATAATAGAGAGCACAGAACAATTCTCACTTTCCTTGTTTGTGTCAATGGTCTTTGTTGTTGGTGGTGGTAGGTGTCGTTAAGTTGGGTCTGACTCATGGCGACCCTATGTACAACAGAACAAAACACTCCCTGACACTGTGTCATGCCTGGCACTCTATTAGTGCTTCTCTGCCATTCATAGCTTTTTCAATGGTGTATTGTTTTGGGACTGGACTGCAGGTACTTCTCCCAAGCCTGCTGCACCTGGTATTCCCAGGTAGTCTCCTATCCAAGAACTAACCAGGCCAACCCTGCTTAGCTTCTAAGATCAGACAGGATCAGATGCCACAGTGCTATGGCTACAGATGTCAGTGGTCTTACCATTCCTTTATGTACCTAGACCGGAAAACACATCTTTTCATCTTTGATTCATTCTTACTCTTCATCCTTCATAGTCAATAAGTAATTTTTATATTTAAAATGCCTTTACATCCATCTTGTACTCATTATTATTATTATTATTATTATTATTATTATTATTATTGAGACAGAGTCTCCCCTATGTACCCCAGGCTAGTCTTAAAGACACTATATAGCTCAGGCTGCCCTCAAGCTCTCAATCCTCCCACCTCAGTCTCCTGAGAGCTGAGATTATAGGAGTGTGTGACTATCTTTGGCTTATTCTTGGTATTTTTATTGTGATAATCCTAGTGTTTATAATATTTATAGATATCCATCCATCCATATTTCCTTCCTTTCATCCATTTCTCATGAGTTTCATAACCCTTTTATTTTAAAAAGATTGGGAAATAGTAATCAAGCAGACAATGTAAGACTAGATAATTAAGATTAAAAAGAGAACACCCTTGGATGCATTAGAATCAGTGTACAATGTGTGAAAATATGAATACCCAGGACTACTTCCAGAGATTTTGGATTCAAATGGTCTGGAGTACCCTAGGTAATTCTAATGCACAGCCAATGTTAAGAACATAAAGGAGTGGAGGTGGGGGTGTGAATGTTATCAGCCAGGTGAGATGAGCTGATTACATCATTTGAATCCTGATTATACCTGTAGGGGCAAAAAGGGATGCATGCTGTGTTACACACATCTCATGGTCTGACAAAACATTTTTTTCCAGAGCAAACTCTAAAAGCAACATATTGTGTATGTCCTAGTAATATAGTAAATAGCTAACTTTCACTGGCCTGCATCCATACTATTGTGGCATCCGATCTTGTCAGATCTTGGAAGCTAAACAGGGTCAGACCTGGTTAGTACTTGGATGCGAGACTGCCTGGGAACACCAGGTGCTGTAGGTTTGGGAGAAGAACTTGGCAGCCCACCCCCCCAAAACAATGAGCCATTGAAAACCCTATGAATAGCAGAGAAGCACTATCAATAGTGTTTTGCCTGTTGCATGTAGAGTCCCTACGAATCAAACACTGACTTGACAGTATCTAACAACAACAACAACAACAACAACAACAACAACTTTCACTTAGTACTTACTATGTGCTAAACATTATGATAATTACAGGGATTATCCCTCTTCATCCTCATAGCACATTTATGTGGTGACTATATTATTAACCTAATATTTCTGATGAGGAAACTTGGGTTTTGAGAAGTTAGATGAATTGCCATCTTTTGGACTCAAGCTAACTACAGAATCCTGATTCTTAACCACCTTGGTGTACTGCCTCCAATGTGAATACACTGAGCAATATCTTCAATCAGTGTTTTGCAGAAGAAAGACTAGTGTTCAGCCAGAGATTCTTGTCAAATAAAGGCTGAAGTTTAAGTGATGTTACAAATGCTTTTGTTTTATTATTTTTGTTTTCAGTGCTGGGGAACAAATCTAGGTCTTGTTTTATTCATTTTAGGCCACTGCTCTACTACTGCACTATATCCTCAACCCAAGAAAAGCATTTTTGGAAGATGTTGAGATGATATTTTCTTTCTGGTCTCACTTACTATAGAGAGAGCCGCTGGGGCTTCTGGAAGAAGGGATTGCCACCACATCCGCTAGACCCTCTAGAGCTTTTCAGAGGAGATTTGGGGAGGCTGGACTTCTCCCACAAGGTAAAAGTATAATGTACCAGCAGACAGGAAGCATGGGTGTGGGACACACTGGGACAGGGTCAACAAATGTGTGTCCGCCTGTGAGTCAAGTCCTTAGGAACCAGGCTTAGCAGGAAATGGATGGAGGGGTAAAAAGCCAATAAAGGCCTACTGCTTGAGGAGTTAGGCTTAGGCAATGTAAGGAATGTGGGTAGGACTGGACCAGAGGAAATTGCTGCACTGAAGAGAAGCATAAATGGATGAGGTTGAGTGTGTCCAGAGCCAGTGCCACATACCTGGGTGGAGTTGTGGTGCAGTGCAGATGTTTTAGAAGCGAGAGAAACTGGGCCTCGGGGTGTATCTCACTAGTACAGTGCTTGCCTAGAAAAGGCTTGGGTTCCATCTGGGCGCGCGCGCATGCACACACACACACACACACACACACACACACACACACACACACAAAATGTTAGGGGAGAGGTAGGTGCTTGCTGGGCCAAAGGAAACTAACGTTTAGGTTACCTAACAAAGGCCTGAAGTGGAAATACATTACTTTCTATTGTTGAATGAAATAGGAATCATAGGCTTCATATGTCAGCCCCGAGAGGTCATCCCCCTGTTAAAACAACAATCTGGAGACATCCGGAACAGGGTTCTGACTCTAGTCTCTTCTTGTTCTAATTTACACCACCCAGAGTTTTCAGAATAATTGGTTGTAAACACTCTTGAGCATGTCAAGAACTGATAGGGACTCTCCTGCCTACTTAGTCTAAACTCCCAGCTGGGCTTCCTTCTACCTTTCTACATGGGACCCTCTACCTCTTTAGCATCTTCACATCACATTGGTCAAGTTCACTCACTGTTGCACAAGTACTCAGGGCTTACAGTAAGTCTCTGTTCCATGTGCTATGATCTCAATTTCCCAATGGGACTGGAAGACCCTTCAGGGAAAGGATTTGTATCTTTTAAAATTCATTTCTCTTCTTCTCAGGACCTAGTGCTTCCTCAGCTATAATTTAGTCTGAACAATAGTCAAAATAGCATTAGCTGAAAGGGGACATCTAAAGAGTTTTTTGTTTTTTGGTGGTATTGAGGGCTGAACCCAGGGCCTTGTGCATACTCGGCAAGTGCTCTACCACTGAGCTACACCCCCAGCCCCATTTTAATTTTTTAAATTGAGACAGGGTCTCACTAAGTTATGCAGGCTCCCTCTGGCCTCAAATTTATGATCTTCCTCCTGTGCCTCCACCTCCTGAGTCCCTGAGATCACAGGCTTATGCCATCATGCATAACAAAAAATATTTTTTTTTGATTGAGATAGTGAGCATCCCAGAGTCAGAAATTATCTTTTTTTTCTTTTTGTGATACTTGGGGGTTGAATCCAGGGCCATGCACATACTTTCCAAGTGCTTACCACTGAGCTACACCTCCAGCTCATTTTTAATTTTTTTATCTTGAGACAAGTCTCGCTAAATTACACAGGCTGCCTCTGGCCTCGAACCTGCCATCTTCCTGCCTCCACCTCCTGCATTGCTAATATTACAGGAGGGGGCCACTCTGCCCAGCCTCAGAAATTATCTTGATGTATTTTTCATAGTTATAATACTGATAAGAGAGCCTCAAGATGACATAGTGTAATGGAGGTCAAAAGGTCTGAGTTTGAATGCTAGCTCTGTTATTTATTAACTGTGTGACCCCCAGCAGTGCACTGAGAGCTATCATTTCCTCATTATAAAAGAAAGATGATCAGGGAACCTCAGAGTGGTTGTAAGGATTAAGGTACACACCCAAAGTAAATGGTGTAACACAGTAAATGGCCATAATAGGTGTTCAATAAATGTTTTTATTGAAGTAAACTTAAAATCTCTGTCATGTTTGGTTTTATTGGTTCTCCTTTACCTGGATTAGAAAGATAATTTAAAATTTTCTTTAAACTTTTTTGATATTAGATATTATCTAATAAGTTGGTAGACATTCATATTAACAAAGATTTTTTTTTCCTTCTTTTGTTAATTATCCACATTTAAAAAACAATAACATGTTTATTTATTCCTAGGTTGGCCTGGGAATCAGGAAAAGGGTGAAGAAGGAAGGCAGAGAGAGACCTTTAATTTTTGGTAGAAACACAGCCCTCTAACCTTTCATTGGGAACCCATGATACTCTCTGTGGTAGGGAGGTCCCATTGAGGATTCCCCTTGTTAAAGAGAGTATTTCAGAGTAGGATTGTGAGCTTCTAGGGCAAAGCTCCAGTTCTGGTGGCCAGCTGAATTTGCCACCAAATGAGTGTGGCTGAAAGGAGACCACTGTAAATCAGTCAAATCTGAACTTTATTTTGCTCAGGAACAGAGTAAGAAAACGGCACTCTTCTCTACTTAAATTCCAGCCCATGGTTCTTCTTGTCCTTCCACTCAATGCTGCTGCAGAGGTTGCTGGGGCTATTGAGCCAGGTTTGAAGATTCTGCCCACTGTTCAAGAGACCTCACTCTCAGACGCTGACTCTGCCTCTGCTTTTGGGGGTCGGCCCTTGTACTCACAGGACCGTAGGAGCTTCTGAAAGCATAGTAAAACTCTGTTAATTTGATGTTCCTGATCAATTCTTCCAAAAGTGTTGCAGATAGTTGACAAGGTGAGACATTTTACTGATATCATCAGTTCTTTCTTTAAAAGTGCAGGCAATATTTGAAATGAAATAAAAACTCAGAGCTCAAATGCATCTAATAAATTGAAATAGCAGTGACACATGCATCCACAGGTTGGTGTAACTGTGTAGAGCCATATCTTGCTTTGTTAGGCAAAGTTATAGCATATATACCTTCTTTGCACATAAGGCAATGAAAGATAAGCATAGTCTCTTTTGTAAAGGACAATGATCTGCAATGTCATAGCAAAAATGATGTGATTTTGAACTAAGGCTAAAGAGAAATTTCCTCATATAATTTCTGAACAAAATTTCCATCACATTCCATGATATTCCCTCGTCAATTAAAAAAGTTGCCATAGCAAGCCTGATTTTATCATACTTTCTCTGCTTTTTTTCCTTATCATTCAACTCTGACCTTCTGAAGCTCTGATTACTCAATCTAACCTTAGCAAAAAATAAACAGAAAATTCCTATTTGAAAGCCTTGTTATGAAGAGTAATTAACAAGTAAACAGAAATTATTGACTTGTGAGAAACACTCTTACCCAGGAAAGGAATTCTCAGAATAGCTTGGTCAAGTGGGAATGTGTATTTAGTATAACTAGCCCGCTTTGGAAACAGAAGGTCAATTAGTTTACTTTCCACTTTTCTTTCCTTTTGCCACCTTCTGTTTCTTTCTTGTTACCTCTCTTTGACATCTGGAAGGTTTTTTTTACTATTATTTCTACTCCATTAATAAGTTCAGCATTCAGTCTCCTTACTTTCCTTACTTTCATACACACATAGGAACCAATTGCCAGTTTATTCGGAATGGCAAGAGTATTTGTATGAAAATCAATAATATACATTTTAAGGTACATATTCATTATCAGAGAAACAAATCACAGCAGGTCATAAGGCACATTTGAGGAGTTTGTTCATTTTCTATGCTAGTTTAGAAAACTTGTAAGGGAGATTCAGAAAAGGATTTAGAACTTTGGCATCTAGTTTTATATAGTCCACAGAGATTGAAGGCATCCCTATTGAGAGGCTCACCACTTCTTTCTAGGCTATTCTGAAGCTTCATAGTTTTTGGTGCCTTAAAGTAGGATATTTATGTTTGGACAATCGGAAGAGGGATGACAAAGTGGTAAAGAAATAACCATAGCTGCATAAGTTAAGAAAGAGCATCAGAGAGATCAAAATCATGAAATTCAGTCATTTCTGTGATTGGATTCTTTCTACTAACTGTCTTCCAGGGATGACCAGGACATTTGGGGGAGGTTGTTTCTGGAAAATCAGATATCAGTTTAAGTGAAAGGTTATGTGGTTCTATCTGAACATCAGGGATCCACTCATCATCATTGTCTGTGAGAGTTGGTGGTATGGTAGGCATCATAGCTTCAATGAGATCTGAGTCCTGAAAGCCAGGAAAAGTAACTGCTACACCTGGTTGGGCTAGGGAAGGGATGGGGGTTGGCCTTTCTGTCTTTTTTTGTGTCTGTGTAGAAGATGGAGTACTATCTTCAGACAAGCTTGACAAATGATCTGTTATCCAGTCACTGTGCTTTCCATTGTTTTTGCCTCTATTTTTATGTTTTCCATGGCCATGACCATGTTTATGCTTATGTTTATGTCCATAGGCTAAGACATGTCTCATTTGATGTCCATGGTCAAAGTTATGTCCCCTTGGGTGTATAACATCATAGTCAAGTTTGGGTTGATGTTCATAACCAAAGCCATGTTGCTGTTGGTGACCATGGCCAACACCATGTTGCTTTTGATGCCCATGGCCAAGGTCATGCCCCTTTTGGTGCCAATGGCCTTGGTCATGCTTATGTTCATGACTATGACCAATTCCATGTTTTCTTTGCTTTTCATGGCTCCATACATGCCCATAAGTAGGTCCTTGCTCTTTTTCAGGATCCTGCTCTTCATCTTGTACAGGTACCATAGAAGTGTAGGGTGGACTTACAGTTGTTCCTTCTCCTGTTTCCTCTATTTGTACTGTTCGGAAAGGTGAAAAACCTGGAGGCCTTCTCAACAATGAAATCTAAACAGGAAATATTGAGATGAATGTATTATTGTAAAAACCCATCAAACTGCCCCATTGGTTTACAATGGGGCAGTTTGCCAGATTTTAATTCTATATTAATGTTCTAGAAAGGATAAATAATGTTTTTTCTCTTTCAATTGATCTTAAAATTTGTGGACATTGATTACTGTTCTTAATGATACTCTAGCTGGAGAGATTTTTTTCTTCATTTGGAAAAATTGGGTGATTGAACTACATAATCTCTAAGGTATCACCTAAGCCTATTATTATGTGAGCCCATGGCACACTATTTATTAATTGATAATACTTCTGTTACCATTATTACCATTTTCATCATAAAACAGCCTAAATGGCTTTATTAGCTAACATATAGGAAGTATACACCCACGGTCACTTTGTCTGGCTGAAATACATAGTAGGACATGTCTATAAGCTTGAAATGCAGCCTTTGGGTAATGTTGTGTTAGACTGCATACATACATACATATATTTATACATACACATGACAAGAATCTAAACCAGAAAAGGGGAAAAAGGGCAACTTGCACTGGAGATATGGATTTGTGGATTATTTCTACCTACACTTTTACTGCCTGTGAGAGTGTGTTGGTTGAAGGCAGTAGTGGGTGGTGAAAGAGTATGGGATTTGGAGGTAAACCAGACCCTTCTAGAATCAGCATTATGATGAAAGGGCAGGTTCACTTTTTTGCCAAATGGGAATAGTAACAGTACCCATCTCATAGGATTCTAAGGAGAACTAATGGAAAACATGAGTGAAGCTGTCTGTGCAGTGCCTAGAATAGACAAAGTACTTAATAATGTTATTATATTATTCACTCTGGGACTTCAGAGTCTTTCTAGCTTTTAATGTTTCATTCTTGACAATGGAGACAGTGTCACTTATTTCTTTTTTTTAAGATTTAAAAAGATGATACAAACTAATGCTTTTCAGACTTGAATCATGTGTATGAAACTTTTAGGGATCTTTTAAAAGTACAGATTCTGATTCCGTAAATGTAGGATGGGCTGGGGTTTAGCTCCATTGGCAGAGCGCTTGCTCTGCACATTTTGAGGACCCAGGTTCAATCTCCACCACCACAAAAACAGGAGAAGAACCTGGCAGCCCACTTCCCAAATGATCCCCAAACAATCAGCCTATGAATAGCAGGGATGTACTGACATAGTGTCAGGCATGCCACAGTGTCTGAGAGGGTTTCATCAGTTGTGCATATGGTAACTATGAGTCAGACTTGACATCACCTAATGACAACAACGAAGTGTGGAATGGGTGAGAGTCTGCATTTCTCACAAAGCTCCTTGGATGTAAGCAGTGCACAAAGTATGTGCCTCAGGCATACCTTGAAGGTGAATGGCAAATGTTAGTGCTCACAGCATGGACTTCATCTTACTACTAGGCCATAGAATCTCCCCAGGGACATTGGCAAGATGTGAGAAGTGATCAAGAGGATTGCTGCTCTACCTCCTAGCTACAAAAGAAGAGATTAGTACAAAAATGTGAAATTTCTCTCCTTTTGAAAATGATAGATCTTCAATTAATTTCAGTAATGGTTAATTTTCAGTACCAAAATATGGCTTTTCAGAATGAGCAGAATTGACCCCAAGCTGAGTATAATTAGATTCATACCATTCCTAGTGTTTGACAGTTGACAGTAGGGTAAACTTTTTTTTCCCAAGGTATCACATAAACTTCAGCATTGCAGTTCAGACCTTGCTGTTCATGAACACAGAAGCAAAAGAGAGACCAGGGTTACTTATGAGATAGATACTGAAACAAGTGATCCTTACAACATCAAAAAAGTTTCAAGTGAGAAAGTAGATGGCCACATTACTACTCACACCATGTTTTCTGGTCTCACAACTTTCTGTCAACTCTTCATTACTTTCCTTGGAACAAGCAGTTTCCCTGGCTGTGAACTCAATAGAAAATTTCTTCCCAGCCACCACCTGGAAAATTAATTAGCACAAAATAAATGCTTAAGGAATAATTATATCATAACTTAGACTTTTTTTATCTAAGGAATTTTAAGAAAGAATCTTGACATTTTAAAGAGTTAACTGACTTAAAGAGTTACACCAAAACAAGTACCCATGATGGGTAGCAAAATTTTCAGCTTTTATGTATATTTAAACTATTTGGCTGTTAGTACTACTTCCTTTTCTAACTGGAAGAAAAGCAGGCTTTAATTTTTATTTTTTTCTGATTTTTGTTTTTCAATAGCTGCAAAATGCACTAATAGTAATTCAAAGACTCAAGTTGTAATAGAATCTGAAGAGTAGGAAAAACCACTTAAACATGTCTTATTATCTTGCCAAATCTTGAATTACTGAAATACTGAGTTAGCGCTACTATAAAAGTCATGAAGATTAAATTATTAATTAAGTAAAGTATTTGGATTTTCTATTATTTCTTTTGGGCTGGACGTTAGCTCAGTTGGTAGAGTGCTGCTCTGTACTCTCTAAGGCCGTGGGCTGCCCATTCCTGAAATAACCAGTCCCAGAAAACCCTAGGAGTAGCAGAGAAGCACTGACATAATGCTGGGCATGCCACAGTGGCGGGTAGTGTTTCCTTCTGTTGTACATAAGGTCCCTGTGAATTGGATGAGACGCCACAGCACCTAACAATAACAACAACATTGTTTCTCTTACACTTTTTAATAAGAGGAATCTCTCAGAAGAAGGATGTGGCAATCCACTCCCCAAAAAATCTGCCATTGAAAACCCTATAAACAACCGAGAAGCACTGACAGTAGTGCCAGGCATGGCACAGCGTTGGGAGTGTTTCATTCTGTTGAACATAGGGTCACTATGAGTTGGAACCAACTGGATGGCATCTAACAACAAAATTCTGATATCTAACAATAGCTTTAACCACTGCACATACTGTCTTCCATTAATCATTCTGTAGCCCAATTTCTTTAACCAAATTATTTAGTATTTATTTATAGGATTTAAATGTACGTGTGGGGACCTGGCTAGTATGTGAATACCGGTGGCATAGCTTTCAGCATCACAGTGTTAGGAGGGACCAATCCCTGGAGAAGGACATAAAGTTTAGAAGATAAACCATAAAGAGTGCCAGTTCAGTGAAAAAAGAAAAAAAGAAAAAAGAGAAAAAAAAAAAAAAACCCTTAGACGGATTGACACAGTGACTGCAACAATGGGCTTAAGTGTAAAAAAGATTGTGCGCATAGCAGTGTTGGGTGGTGTTTTGTTCTGTTGTATGCAGGGTTGCTATGAGTTGGACCCCACTCTGGAGCACCTAAATAAGAGAGAGTCTGCATTTTTCACAAAGCTCCTAGGATGTAAGCAGAGCACAGTAGAGGGCTGTATGACTATGAGTTGGACCCAACTCAGTGGCATTTCACAAGAAGTGGGTGCTGGGCATAGGCGCCAGCTGTGAGCATGACCCGAGGCGGCCCGTGACAGGGGGAGGTGTAAGAGTGGATTTAGGCCGCTCTCTGGGGCCCCTAAGTCCCTGCAGCCAGTCTATTGCAGGGGATCCAGCAGTTTCTGCAGGCTTAGAAGCGGGCCGCTGAGGTGGTGGCGGACTGCAAGCGAAAGAACCGGAGACTGAAATTGAATGGTACCGCCTGCACAGTGATGAAGATTTCAAGGCCAAGGAAACTCTGCGCTGAGGTGGAAGAGACCCAGGAGACCATCCTCCTTACCAGTAGGTAAGATGAAGTCTGGAATAGTCTCTTGGCCTTTGTGTGCGATATCCGAAAATCCACGAAAATTACTGCATAAATGGATAGGAGAGGAGGGTTGCACCTGTGCCCTGGGTGGCGGTGGAGATGCCCTCACCGAACATGAGCCCTTAACAAAGCTTAAACTGGGTTTTTATGAAAGGCATTAAATTATTTCCATGTACTGTAGTAGGTCTTTTCACTTTTTGGAGAGGACCAAATTTAGCTCTTTGTACAAGCTTAATACTTTTCCAAAGGTTTCATCTTCTTACCTCGTTTGTATTACAAGTTTAGTGAGTATATGTTGTCTGTCTTCCTATGCCTATTAGGTCAAGCAGCATGTCTCAGCACTGTCTTTCTCTTTCTTAGATGTAGTAGAAAACCCCTTCCACCCCCCACCCCCAACCCACCTTTTTTTTTTTTTTTTCTTTGCAGTACTGGGGGTTGAACCAAGCACCTGGAGCTTGCATGCTTTGCAAGTGCTGTACCAATGAGCTGCACCCCTAGTCCCCCCTCCTTTTTTTTTTTTTTTTTTTTTTTTTTTTTTTTTTTTTTTTTTTTTTTTTTTTTTTTTTTTTTTTTTTTTTTTTTTTTTTTTTTTACTTTTTGAGAAAGGGGCTGGCTAAATTATGCAGACTGCCTCTGGTATCAAACTTGCAATCCTCCTGCCCCTGCCTCCCAAGTCGCTAGGATTACAGGCGTGGGCCACTGTGCCCAGCTAAAAAAACCCAGTTCTTAAAAAGTATGAGAGGGAGAGAGGGAGGGAGAAGAAGGGAGAGAGAGAGAGAGAGAGAGAGAGAGAGAGGAAGCAGCAGCCAGGCTTAAAGTAGTCTATTCTGGCTAAGGGCTACAACAATGAATCACAGTATATTTATGTGGGCTGTTGTGGTAGGAGTCAAGAACTTGTTACACATTATTTGGTATACTGATAATCATTTAAAAGTAAAGACTTTGTCATGTAAACAAATCAATAAATGTATATATATGTTTGTAACATTAACTATTTAAAAATGCATGAAATCTGTATCTTTTGACCGGGAGGAACACCTATTGTTGAAACAAAAATAGTTACCAGATGGATAATTTCATTTTTGTAAAAGAAACTACAATCTTCTCCACCTCCTTATGCTTTTTAAAAGCTTGGGGAAATTAGTGATAGGAGAAAGATGTGGAGAGTCACAGGAAGAACTAAACTCCTACCTTTTCTGGCATTGTTTTGTTTGGTAATTATGGTTAAAACTTTCAAAAGCATTTATTAATTAACTTTAAATATCTAGGTATGTAGGCCAGGAGAGGTGGCACATGCCTGTAATCCCAGTGGCTCGGCAGAAATAGGACGATGTCAAGTTGGAGACCAGAGGCAGCCTGCATAATTTATTGAGACCCTGTCTCAAAAGAAGTAAAAAAATGGGTTGGGAGGTGCAGCTCAGTGGTATAGCACTTGCAAAGTATGCAAATGTGAGGCCCTGGGTTCAACCCCCAGTACTGCAAAAACAACAACAACAACAACAACAACAACAACAACAACATCTAGGTATGTGTAAAAGTTGGAAAGATTCAAAGAAGGTGTATCCTTTGGCACTCATGAATTCTCTTCTTTATTTCTTAACTCAGTATTATTTTTTTCTTTTGCCATTAAAGTTGATTAATGTAATGGCACCAAAGAAAGCTGACAGTTTGTGATGTAAACCACAGCTTAAGTCTCTTCATGAGCAGAGGGGAGGAATTCAATACACCTAATACTATCTTCCTTTCTGGAGTCTAAAGATACATTGCACATCAACAACCTATGCCATCATTATGAGGTTCTTATCAGAATTCTTCCCAGCTTAAATCCAACTCCCCCAAATGTTTTATTTGTTTAGAGAACACCATATAGCAATATGAATTCCAAATGTACTGAAAAATTAAATGAAATAACTAGAAAAATATAAATATTCATCAGAACTCAGGATGAGGAAGGCCTTCCTTAGGTGAAAAATAAGGGAAGGAAATCTAAAGAGGAAAATGCTGACGTTTGATTAGACAAGAATGAAAACTGATTCTCAAAAATCACAATAATGAAAGTAAAAAGCACACTGGGAAAATTATGATGTAGGATCAATAAAATAGACAAAGGACTTAGCAGGTGTTTCAGGTAAGAAGTTAAAATGGGCATCGATACTGGAAAGGTTGTTGTTGTTAGGTGCCGTCGAGTCGGTCCAACTCATAGTGACCCTCTGTACAACAGGGGAAACACTATTGTCAGTGCTTCTCTGTTGTTCGTAAGGTTTTCAATGGCAGATTGATTTTTGGGAGGGGGTTGCCAGGTCCTTCTCCCAAGCCTGCAGCATCTGGTGTTCCCAGGCGGTCTCCCATCCAGATACTAACCAGGCCCGACCCTGCTTAGCTTCTGAGATCTGACGGGATCAGATGCCACAGGGCTACAGCTGCAGGCATCAATACTGAAAAGAAAGTTTAATTTTATTAATAGCCAAAGACATGTACATTAACAAAGCAGTGCAATGTCTTTTTATTTTTTATTTTTTCTGAATTTTACTGTTTAATAGCTGCAAAATGCACTGGTAATTCAAGGACTCAGGAAGTGCTTGGTGTCTGAAATATCAATCCAATTTGGAATAGATATGGATCCAAACAGAACTAACCGTGCAAAGCCCAAGTAAGATTAAAATCATGAAATAAATCTCAGAATTTGACAAGTATGTCATTTAGAAATTGGTTTTTAGCAAATTCATTACACAGTCTGTTTCCAGTAAATTGGTTGTTTCTACCAAGGCTGCTTTGAGTGACTATGTCTAAGCAGTCAAATTGCTCTTTCCAAATGCAGAATTACTAAAGATTCATTTGTTTAAAGTAAGTTTGAAATTCCCCCTATAGTCAGATGAATTTGACAACTAACTGAAGGGATGTTGGCTCCCTTGGGCTCACAGGATTACTTCCTGGTGTTCCCCTGGCAGCCTTAACACACACACACACACACACACACACACACACACACACACACACACACCCTAACAGAATGCTGATCGGTTTCAGAAAGAACTGTAACTGCGAGATATGCATGCTTGAGAACAAGCAGTTCTCTCCTTGACAGCAAACCTCTGACTTGTAATATATGGCAGAGGATTCCTAACTCATTAAGAACAAGGGAATTGCATAGGAAAGCAAAATGTCATGTGAGAAGTAAAATTGACACAAAGAATACCAGCATGGGTTAGCATCCCTTGTAGTAAGACCTGCGTGGGTCATGTGGCAGTGAATGAACTCAGGGATTTGTGTTGTCTGGGACAGGAATGGGTACCTGAGTCAGATCAAAGTGCCCATTTTGATTTAATTAAGTTTGTTTCCTTTTTTGATTATCAAACTAATACAAGAAATTAGAATGAGGAAAATAAATAGCCCATTTTATGACAAGCTAAAAACTACCACTGTGAATAGTCTGAGGCACTCATCTCTTTTCAGTATTGCTTTCTGTATTTTTAGAACATAATTGGAAACATAATGTATAATCGATGCTATAGCATTTATTTATTTATTTATTTATTTATTTATTTATTTATGTATTTATTTTTGGAGATAAGGACTATGTAGCCAAGGCTAACCTGGAACCTGCTATGCAGCCCAGGTTGGCCTTGAACTTTTGATCTTCCTGCCTTAGCCTCTGGAGTTCTGGGATTACAGGTGTGGGCCACCACACCCAATTTATGGACTCTTTCAAATTAGATGTTATAAGGTAAGGTATTTCCCACATCAAACACTCCTTGCAAAGAAGATTATTTTATTTTATTTCATTTTGTTTAGCAGTACTGGAGGGTTGAACCTAGGGTCTGGCACATGCTAGGCAAGCACTCTACCCCTGAGCTGCACCTCCAGTCCCTTTTTTGTGTTTATCTTGAGACAGGGTCTCACTATGTTATGTAGGCTGCCTCTTGCCTAGAGTTTGCGATCCTTCTGCCTCTGCCTCCCAATGTCACTGGGATTACAGTTGTACACCATGCTGCCCAGCTCACAGAGGTACAATTTTAATAGTAAAGGGCATCTCATGCACAGGGCACAGGAAGAGAAACAAGGTGGAGATAAGAGTGTGTGGAGAGTCCAGTTAATGACAATTAAATGATGTGGCTGAGCCCAAGACACTGTTTTTTATAATTAGAGACAAACCTGGAAAGGCATATGAAGAAAGCCTTGCTTTTCCTGGCCCTGAATTTTATTAATTATACAATAGTTGCTAATATTTGTCTTACTTCTAGAGTTTGAAATGTGATTTGACATGAATTATCATATTTGGTCTTTGCCCCAGTCATTTACAGATAGAGCACAGAGAGAGTACTTGTTTTTGTTTCGTTTTGCCTTCTGAGGCAGAGTCATGCTAGGTAGCTGAGGCTGTCCTGGAACTCACTAGGTAGCCCAGAGTGGCCCCAAACTCACAATCTTCTTGTCTCAGCCTCCAGAGTACTGGGATGATAAGCATGAGCCTCCATCCCTGGCTTCCAAGAGAATGCTTTAAGAAACTTGTTGAAGATCACACATCAAGTATGCGACAGAATTGGGACTTGGAATTCAAATCTTCCAAATCCCATTACAAAAGATACTGTTTCCCAATCTAGAACCAAGATTAGTGGCAAAATTAGCAAACAATTTGCACATTGCCTATAGCATCCTTATTTTGTAACATCATTTACAGACCTGTACTGTAGCTTTCTTCACAGTATCAATCTTGAAATAGAATGTTTCATTATTCTCTGCATTAAGTTTTGCAATGGAATGAGCAAGCACCTCCTCCAGCTCTGGGCTGTCTATAGGTATGTCTCTGGGGCAGCCACGGCAAATCAGAGGAGGCGGTTGTACAATATCTTCCCCTAAAAGAATCAGGTATTAAGTCAATGTGTGCACTGAAGGAGCAGCCTAGCCTCACCTCTCCCACACAAGACCCAGCATCCTCATTCAGAAGGCCATGTGGCCCAGGCCCAGTTGTGAGTAAGGAAATATGGTCTGTATGATTTTCACTTATGCCTCTCTTGTTTACCCTCCTCAGAGTTCAGTGTGTTCAGGAAAACACCAACCAGAGGGTGCTGACTTAATCATCATGCTACACTTTTCTTGGATTTCTGCATGGTTGATGGAAACTGTAAAAAGCAATGCTTAATTTAAAGGAATGACTCTCTAATGGGCCAGTTTTAAATCTCGTGGCTCTGGTGAACAGGCAGCTTCACTAATGCTTCTCATCAATGAATGTGTTCAACTATTTTCCAAGTAGTCTACAGCTATACCACCCTGGCATCTGATCTCATCTAATTTTGCAAGCTAAGCAGGGTCAGGTTTGGTTAGTCCTTGGATGGTAGACTCCCTGGGAATACTGGGTGCTGTAGGCTTGGGAGAAGGACCGAGAAGCCCACTCCTGAAACAATCAGCCATCGAAAACCATATGAATACCAGAGAAGCACTGACAATAGTGTCAGGCATGACCCAGTGTCAGACAGTGGTTTGTCTATTGTACATACGGCTGCTATGAGTCAGACCTGACACAATGGCACTTAGTAACAACAACAATTTTCCATGTATAAGAAAAGCCAACTTGTTTTATAAAAAATACTGATTAACCATCAACTCATACTATCTGCCTTTCCCCCATTATAACATGCAGAAAAGAAAACCACCTTTAACTGGAAGGATTTTATTTTGAGTGGCTAAAAATGAGATATTGTTCTCTCCAACTCACAATGCTAGATTTAAGGGCAACTCATACCTAAGGAAGACCATCTAGCATTGCACCTGAAGGCCAGCTTTGACCAGAAAACACAAATTGTCTCTTCTGTCACCATACTTCCTGTGGCCACACATACAGCAGGTCAGCTGCAGTAGGTGCAATACAGCTGGGCAGGGAGGGGCTCAGAGTTCTCAGAAAGGCCTTCAGGGTACATAGACTTTGTGTTGCACCATAGAGATGAAAACACAGTTTATACGAAAAGATACAGCCAGTTGTCCAGGAGCACTACTGCACTATTGGGGTGCCAAGGTGTGCTGTCACTCACCTGGATAAAGGTCACAATTCTGGGAGAAGGAAGTGATTCTCAGCTTAGGATCCATGAAAGCATCATCTGTACATTCAGCAACATCCTGGGTTTTAAAGGCATAAATTAAAGTTTTTTTTCAGAATCTTTAAATACTAGTAAAATTGAAAGATATTATGCCTACTTTCCAAATCATTGCATAGAAAAAAGATGAAATAAAACATAGTTTTCAATTGCAAAAGAGAAAATAAGAAATGGTAGCAGAATCAATAACAAATGCATATGCATACACATATACAGAAACATGAAATGACAAGAACACCTAGTATAGATATAATAACCATATAAATAAACAGGTAACCTTTTCTTTTAGGAAGGCAAAGATGGACTAGGATTGTAGCTCAGTGGTAGAACATTTGCCTAGCATTCACAAGGCTCTGAATTTGATCCCAGTATGGCCTAATATAAAATAACATAAAGGCAAAGTTTTTCAGAGTAAGTTAAAAATAAAATCAATTTATTACAGTTTCAAGGATCAGTAAGTAGGTAATGCTTAAAAATAAAATGGGATCAAAGTTATATTTGGCAAATATAAACAAAAAATAGCCAGAATATGTTTATTAATATTGGGTTGTTGTTGTTAGGTACTGTTGAGTCCTGTCTGACTAATAGCAACTCTCATAGGATTTTCAATGACTGATTGTTTCAGGAGTAGATTGCTACATCCTTCTGTTTTTGTGGTGCTGGAGATCCAACCCAGGTCCTCAGAAAATGTGGAGCAGTGCTTTACCAACTGAGCTAAATCCTTATTAATATTGGACAAAGTAAAATTCAAGGTAACAAAAACTCATAAAGGTAGTAATAAGAGATAATTTTATTTTATAAAAATACAGACTAGATGACATGTATCAAAAATAAAAAATTCTCAGACATGGTGGTACACTCCTATATTCCCAGCTCCAAGAAGCTAAGGCAGGAAAATGGTTGTGAGATCAAGGTCAGACTGGGCTATGTACATAGCACGTTCCAATCAAGCCAGGGATATATAGTGAGGCCCTATTTCAAAAAACAAACAAATACCACAAAGCAGAAAACATTACCTATATGAATAGAAATAGAAATAATTGTGGTGGGAAAATTTAAAATTCAACTATAAATCTAAGACAGGGCAAATGGATAATAAATAAATAAGATCACAGGAGGCTTGAATAACATAACAAGGATTTATTTGAATAGTAATTTCGTATCACACATATGATTTTAAATGACACTTTCGTAAGTGTCACCCAAACATTTTCAAGTGGTTTTACATTATGTGAAAAAAGTTTCAATAAACTGCAAAGTGGAAATACTATGGGCCATGTTCTTCTGACCTCAGGAACAAAGAGAAGAGAACAAACCCTAGAAATGAATAACATGCCTGGTGCCCTGGGCACATGCCTATATTACCAGAGGGAGGCCAAGGCAGGAGGATTGCAAATTTGAGGCCGAAGGCAGGCTGCACAATTACCAGGGCCTTGCCTGAAAATTTAAAATTAAAAGAGGGAGAGTATGGGGCTACAGCTCAGTGGTGGAATGCTTGCCTAGCATGTTCAAGGCCCTGGATTCACAACCCCACATTTCAGCAATAATAGATAATAAAACAACAAATTAATAACATAAATTTAAACAAAAAAACCCTCTCTACCTAAGAAATTAAGCAATTGGAAATATAAATATACTTGCCTAAAATGTTAGAATCTTTCTTGTAAGGAAAAATTAAAAACAAAACAGCAAAAATGAGAATGCTATATAATGTCAGAACAGTATTTAGGATGGATTCATGATTTTACTTAATTTCATAATTTAAAACAGGGGAAAAATAAACAAACCACCAGCAAACATATGTGTTTATCTAAGGAATTTTGTAAAAGAGAATATAAACTAGGAAAACAAGGAAGAAACAATAAAGATAAACATAAAACCAATGAAACAGAAAACAGAAAGTGCTAGCATTAATGAAAACACCCAAAAGATCCTTCTTGGAGGAAGGAAAAAAAAAAAAACAAATGCACAAAAAATGGGCAACATAGCAAAGCATACAGAAAAGTATAAAAATATAGGAGAACAATATGAAGAAGAGCATGCTAAGTTAAATCCCCAGGAAATGGATACTTTTCTTGAAAATTAGAAAGATCCATACTGACTAAAGATAAAGAAGAAAACCTGACTGAAGGAGAAGCATCAAAAATGTTGTCATTGCTCTGACTTCCATTTCACTTCTCACCACACTGGCATTTTACAGGTGAATTTTTAAAATTAAAGGTATATATTTCCACAACTTATAAGCTATTTCTGAGTATAAAAAATAATGGCAAACTTCCCACATCATTATGAAAAACTATAAATTTCCAAGTGGTGCGGTGCACACCTGTAATTCTAACACTCAGGAGGCTGAACTAGGAGGATCGATGAGGGTGCAAGACTAGGCTGGACTACACTGTGAGACCATGTTTCAAAAAAACAAGCAAATAAACAAGATAGATTACAAATAAAAATAACAAAAACTATAAGTTGAGTACCAAAACCTGAAAAAGTAGCATGTATGCACAAATATACATGCAGAAAACTATAAAGCACTTTCACTTATAAATATAAGTGGAGAACTCTTCAAACTAGGCATAGAATCCAAATACATACTTAAAGAATAACACCAAACAGAGACGAGCCTAAAAAGCTAGAGGTTACTATGAGGAAAGTGATCACAACAAAAGAACAGATTGAACTGAAAACACATATTATGATACTTCAATATAGGTATAGTCTAAAGCATTTGCTAAAAAGAAAAACACCTGTTCTTTATTTTTTTAAATAATTCTTTTAAGAGCACAAATATAAGGATTCTTCCTTAACATGATAAAGAATGTCTATCTGGAACTCAATGCAAATAGTATACATTTTCACAAAATTCTAGAAAATTCTAAATTGTCTTTCCCAATAAATTAGGAAAAACAATGGTTTTTTTTTTTTCAAAAAATATCTCTGGCAGTATAGGCTAATTCAAGGAGACACAGAACAAAAGATAGGCATTGAAAAAGAGGAGATAAATTATTGTTTGCTTAAGATAATATCGTTTATCTGGAACAATCAAATGGATTAATGAAAAATTATTAGAGCTCATCAGTGAAGTTGCTGGATATAAAGTAAATTCATAAAAAATGATGCACTTGAATATAACCATTATTTACTTAGAAAAGAAGAAAATAAAAGGAGAAATAATAGCACTTAGTTCCTAATAGCAATAAAGTGACACTCTGTAAGCTCTGAGGCCCTGGGTTTGATCCCCAGCACCACAAAAATGGGAGAAGGACCTGGCAGCCCACTCCTGAAACAATCCTGAAGAATCAGCCATTGAAAACCCTATAACACAGTGCCAGGCATGACACAGTGTCAGGGAGTGTTTTGTTCTATTGTACAAAGGGTTGCCATGAGTCAGCAGACCCAATAGGATGGCACTCAACAACAAGCACAACAACAACAACAACAACAACAACGAAATAACTAAAACCAAACCAAGCCAAAACCAAAACAAAGGCTAGGAATAATTTTAGTGAGAAATGTTCTGGGTATATATAAAGAAAATTATACAATTTTAGAAGAAAATACAGATTAACCAAAGAGAAGTATACTTAATAAACTACATCAAAATTAATTCCAGATGGATTGAAATCCTATATTTCAGATATTACCCACAGACAAACAAAGAAAAAGATTGACTGCCAAGCAAATAGTGTAAGAATTCCAAAGGAAAATATTTGTAGATTTGGTCACATAAATAAAGGCTTTTGTAAATTGGAGATACCAGATGGTGAATGGTGCAAGCCTATAAATCCCAGCACTCAGGAGGCTGAGGCAGGAGAATCACTTGAGCTCAGGAGTTCCACACCAACCTGGGCAGTATAACAAGATTCCATTACAAACACACACACACACACACACACACACACACACACACACACACACACACAGAATTTTATGATATATAAAAATTCATATAAATTTAATTGGCCAATTCAGTGGCACTAATTATATTCACAATGTTGTACAACCATCATGACTACTTCCAAAAGTTTTCTTTACCCAGTATACAATAAATTCTGTACCCAGTAAGCAATAAATTACCAGCCCTCCATAAATTCTAATACCTTTTCTGTCTCTATGAATTTGCCTGTTGTAGCTATTTCATGAGGCTGAGGTTTAGTTCAGTTGGTAGAGTGCTGCTCTGCACTCACTGAGGCCCTCAGTTCAATCCCCAGCACTGCAAAAACAGCGGGAGAAGGACCTGGTAGCCCACTCTCGAAACAATCAGCCATCAAAAACCCTATGAATATCAGAGAAGCACTTGACATCGTGTTGGGCATGGCACAGTGTCAGGTAGTGTTTTGTTCTACTGTACGTAGGGTTGCTATGAGTCAGACCTGACTGGAGGGCACCTCTCACCACCAACAACAAATATTTTATGTAAGTGGAATCATAAAATATTTGTTCTTCTATGTCTGGCTTATTTCACTTAACATGATGTTTTAAGGTTCATCCATGTTGTAGCATAAACTTCATTTCTTTTTGTGGCTAAATAATCCTCTATAGTATTTGTATATTGTATTTCATTTATCCATCAATTTGTTGATGGGCATGTGGATTGTTTTCACTTTTTGGCTGTTATGAACAGTGCTGCTTGAATATTCATGTACATGCATTTATTTGAGTATCTATTTTCAGTTCTTTGGGGCATATACCTAGGAATATAATTGCTGGGTGACCTAGTAATTTTATTTTTTATGTAATTTTGTGTCTGACTTTTTGCAAAATTGCCAAACAGTTTCTACAGTGGCTGTGCCATTTCACGTTCCCATAGCCATGTGCAAAAGTTTCACTTTCTTCACCTCCTCTCCAACATTCATTTTCCTCCTTTGGATTGTAGCCATCCTTTATGTATGGAAGGGCATCTCACCAAGGCCTGCATTTACAGTTCTCTGATGGCTAATGATCTTGAGTATATTTGTGTGCTTATTGGCTATTTGTAAATTTTCTTTGAAGAAATGTCTATTCAAACCCTTTACACATTTCAAAATCCATTTGATTGCCCTTCTGTTGTTGTGTTCTGTGTTTCTGTATGTTTTGCACATTAAACCCTTATCAGATATATGATCTGCAAATATTTTGTCCCATTGTGTGGATTGCTTTTTCATTCTCTTGATAGTGGCCTTTTTACTTCTTTCTCCAGTAAATGCATGGTCAATCAGAAAAGTTGAGAAGTATTGAGGAATTCCAAAAAGTATAAAGAATCAGAAAGAGCAATCATAACTCTCAACTGAAACTATGATCATAATGTGGCATGTTTGTTTTCCATCACTTTTGATATTTACATTTACTTTTTTTTTTTTATACTAGAGATGGAACACAGGCCCTTGCACATATTGGGCAAGTGTTCCACCACAGAGCTACAACCTCAGCCTTTTCATTTACTTTTACTGTATATATTTGGGCACATTTCTGTTAATCTGTATGAACAGTTTTGTATCCTGATTATTTTTGTTTTTTTACTTAACTCATTGTAACCATTTTGCTGTCACCAAAAACTCTATTAACAATATTCTACTGCATGGATATACACTCCCAAAGCAATCTCAAAACGATCAGTCATTGAAAACCCTATGAGAGTCACTATGAGTCGATGAGAGTCACTATGAGTTGGACCATATTTGATGGCACCTAACAACAACAACAACTATATGGATATACTGTAATATACCTACCTGTTTCTTAATGTTACATAAATAACTTACTTCAAATGTTTTCCTATTAAAATTACACCAAAAATTAGTGTTATATGTTCTCAATTTTCCAATTTTTCCCCACAGAATAGAATTTTAGAAGCAGAATTACTAGATTAAGGAATTTACTGCAATTCTTCAGCTAAGTCTAGTCTTCTGCTAACATGCTAAAATCCCTGGGAAGGTTTCATGCCTTTGTCATCTTAACATTCACCAGACACTGCCACTTTCAGAGACACCATTTTAACCAGTGGTTGAGATGACAAGTCATCATCCTAGGAAGGGCCACAAAGGGAGAGAAACTCAGAACGTGTTTACAAAAGACAAAGGGAGAAGAGGGAAGGTGAGAAAATAATTAGAGAAGAATTTAAGTGTGGAATTGTGTTGGCTAGAGCTGGAGAACACGGTGAGAACATGGAGCGCAGAGAAAGAAAAAGCAAGTGGAAAAGTCTGAAGACCCAGAGCAAAGACAATATGAGAATTTCATCATTTCTCTTGGGCCCTTCTTAGCTGCCGTTTCACTCTGTAAATACTTATTGCTAGATGTGCAGACTCTTTGACCAAGTAAGACTGAGCAGTAAGCTTGACATGAGTTTCAGGGATCTGACATGCATTTGAATATGAATCGCTGAATGTCATTTAAGTTTTAATGATGGTCTTCTCACACAGCTTCATAGTTCTTAGGCCTGTAAACACTGTAAACAACATGCTAAGAACTTTATAAATAAACATTTGCCTACTTACAGCATTCAAAAGAGACTTGCAGTCTGGAGTTAAGAACCGATAATTTTCCTTGGAACAATTAGTTTGCACAATTGAGTAGGTAATTTCAAAGTTCCATCCAGCCACCACCTGAAACAATTTTGGGTTCAGTACAGTTTAAACACTATTCACAGTGAGATATAAAACTTAAGAGAAGTTTAAAAACACTGAATGGCATATACTAAGTGCTCAAGAACTATAAACTATTATTATTACTAGATGAGAGTCATTACTGAATAAATATTGAGCACCTTAACACACACACACACACACACACCCTATCTGTCTGCAAATAAAAAGCAATATATGGATGGAGTTCCTATATTTCCTTAAATAAGACCTACCAATATTTCCTCTGCCAGGCTGCAGAAATATATATATATATATATATATATATACATATATATATATATATATATACACTGAATGTCATGAAATAATAATGCTGTTCTAATAAACTTTGAGTTGGAGTGGCCTTTACTGGTGAGTCCTTAGGTTCTCAGATCATCAGGTAGGGAAATTTTTCCTGCTTTCTTCTGAGCTGGTTTCACCCTGACAGCAGTATATGGACAGAATTAAGTAAAACACGTGCCCTGTATCTAGGTACATTTTATTAAATGCAGAGAATGTTACTGACCAAAGTGAATCACTCCTAAGAGGTTAAAATACAAGAGATTCAGTCAACCATCAGAAAAAACTTGATGAATAGAGTTAATAAAAGAACCAGATTGTTAGGCAGTTACCTTTTCTCTAATGGTACAGAAACTGTAACTTAGGGGGTACCCAGAAAGTCACACCAACCTTTTTAGATGTAATTTAATATTTAGGGCTATGATTAAGTCATAATAGTAAGGTGATGACATCAATTTCTCAAAACCTTAAAGTAAGAATGACTTTTCCATTTCACTGCCTCTGGGAAGAACATATAATGCTGAATACTTGTTTGTTAAAAACAAACTTCAGAGCTAGGCATAGTGGCAACACATCTATAACCCCAGTGACTTGGGAGGCAGAGGCAGGAGGATCGTGAGTTCGAGGCCAGAGGCCACCTGTGCAACTTACTGAGATCCTGCCTCCAATAACGACAACAACAGAACACTTCAATGAAAGGGGATGCGATTAGCCACTTTTCCCTCTCTTACATATTGTACTATCCTACTTGCTTGGACCAAAGAGAAAGCCTTTGCCTTCAGTGCCAGTCACATGAAAGCACAGAAGAGCTTTTCACTGCCAGCTACACAACTATACTTCTACCAATATTTTATTTTGGGTGATGAAACCCTAAACTTAAAGATCCAACAAATTTTCAACCATACCATGTGACATAAAAAATTTAAAAAACAAACCTGTCGTTGGGCTCTTTTTACTTCTCCAAGAGCAAAGAGGTAGGAATGATCACTGTTGTTGTTGAAATGTTGAATGGCATGTCTCAAAACAGGCTCCAGTTCAGGGCTGTCAATTGATATGGGGTGCTTACAGCCAAGGCAGGTGTACTCGGTGGTTACCACAAGGCCTTCGACTTAAAAGCAGGCAAAAGGCAGCATTAACAGTCAAATCAGCCTTCTGTTGCAGTCCTACACCCTGGAGATCATTTAGAAAGCCCTGATAAGCAACTTCCCAGTAAATCATACATGCAGTAGAAAAAAAGGGGAAGAAAAGACTACTTCTCATTCAGAGGAACAAAGTCTACTCTTCACTCAAAACATTTTATATATATGATTTTGTGCAAAATTATTTTAAATTTAGTTTAGTTTTTAAATTTTTTGCAGTGCTAGGGATTGAACCCAGGGCCTTGTACATGCTAGATGAGTGTTCTACCACTGAACTATATCCTAGCCCTTAAATTTATTTCTAAGTATTTTAAAATTGTGATGATAATCACTGTTGTTGTTGTTAGGTGCTGTTGATTTGGGTCCAACTCATAGTAACTCTACATACAATAGATGAAACACTACCCAACACTATGCCATGCCTGGCACTCTGTCAGTGCTTCTCTGCTATTTAGAGGGTTTTCAATGGCTGATAGTTTTAGGAGCAGGCTTCTAGGACCTTTTCTCAAGCACCTGGTATCCAGGCAGTCTCCCATGCAAGTACTAACTAGGCCCGACTCTGCTTAGCTTCTGAAATCTGACAGGATTGGATGACAGGGTAGTATGGCTTTGACCATGAAAACAATACATGAATTTATCCTTTCGTAAAAATTAAAATATTACAGATACATTATTATTTTTCAGTGTTAATGAGAGCTTCTTAAAGCCTAAGTCAAGGTTTAGTATATTTCATGTCAGCTGGATCTGACATGAGCTCTTTGCTCTCAGAGAAGCAAAGAGGGCCCAAAGACAGGTTTGGTTTTAATTTTTTCATGCCACATCTTATAGTTAAAAGTTTGTTAGATCTTTAGGCTTTGGGATTAATCAACCAAAATTACCCATTGGCTGAAGGAAAACATAGGGCTACCCAGCTGGCAGTGAGCAGTTCTTCAGTGTTTTCCTGCAGCCTGTGCTAGAAGCAAGGTCCAGGTGAGTAGGGCAGTGCAATATGTAAATGGGAAAAGGTGGTCAATCACACTCCCTTCCTTTGAGATTTGTTGACACCTGCTGTAACATGCTGGGTGCTGAGTGAGGCTATGTGGAGACTTTAGCGTGTTGGTAACAGTTACTTATGAAGAAGATGATAGTCAAGTGGGAGAGACAGAATTGTGAATGGATTGTTTCAATATGATTCAGCTCAGAAACACAGAAGTCCTAGGTGAAGGCAGGGAAGACTCCACGAAAAGGTAAAGATGCCTGAGTTAAGAAGAAGAAAGGTGATATTAGGTGTGAGGTGTGGGTAAAGGGCGGGATGGGTCCTGAGAAGGTAAGGGAAGTCTAGGCCAGATGGATGGGACATGGCATATACATATTTTACAGTTTTGAGAGAACACTGTGCTGTTGAGTTTGTACCTCTTTCTAGGCCAGAATTACTAATGATAGTCAAAGGATCATGGGCTTCTTGGTGACTCTGATGGATGTTGTGGCCTCCTCCTCAGGAGAGTCCCCATACTTAACATTCTCCATTTGATTACAGGGTATTCAAAGACCCTCTGCAGTGAATGAGGAGTGACCACTGTAAGAATGTGGGACCACTAAAGTGTTTCTCTTGGGAGAAGGGCCTGGCAATCCACCCCCAAGGCAATCCGGAAGCACTCAGCCATTGAAAACCCTGAGGGTCACTATGAGTCGGATACCGACTCGACGGCACACAACAATGACAAAGTGTTTCTCATACAAAAAAGGAAAATATTTGGAAAGGAATTGATATTGAATTTGCAAGTAATGCTCCCAGCATATAGACCTAACCTGCCGCTCAGTGGAGGCAGATACCGAGGAAGGAGGTGGAGCTGCTGAGCAAGTGGTGTTCCTGTTGGGGGCAGCACCTCAGAGTCCAAGGCTTCCTCACTCACTGGGTACGTGAGATCCAAACACTCCAAGAAAGTTCCATGTCCAAATGCAACAGTGTTGGACATCGCTGCCCCTCAGTGCTTAGCTGCTCAAGGTATCTTTACTCACAACCAGGTTTTGAGAATTCTTGCCGTTAAATACATATACCAGAAAAGTATTATTGGATAAATATTCATAGCTTTCCTCTCTCTTGAGGAGGTTATATTAAATGAGGGTAATGGGTAAAGTTATACAACTAAAAGAGAATTCCTCGGGGAAGGTGTGACAATCACTTATTATTACCAACAACAACAAAGGTGAACACAGAAGGTAGAAAGGGATACAGAGGTAAAATGGAGGTGGTTTGCCTTATCTCCAGGCAGCTTTTATCCAGAAGCTTGAGTGGGATGACAGAAGGAAAGGACAGCCTCTTCAGGGTGAGAAGAGTAGAGAAACATGTGCTTAGCCTTTCCTGGGTGGTTGAGAGATTTTCCACTCTACTCTGACATTTCTATAGGGATGTTTTTAGATTTAGGGTAGATTTTTAATTATTTGTTATTTCTTTTCTGTTTTAGACTTTTTTTTTTAATACAAACTTGCAAAAAACAAAAGAAAACAAAACAAAAACAAAAGAATAAATGGTACCAATGAGAAAATGTTCCAGATTAAAGGAAGCTAAAGAGACATAACAACTAAATGCAATCCCAAATAACCCTAGATCAAATCAATCACAGTAGAAAATAATCATATATACAAAAGAAAACAAAATAAAATGAATCAATGTTGGATGAAAAAAAAAAATATATATATATAGGCAGTAGATGGGAGTTGAACCTAGGGCCTCGTACATACTTTGCAAGGGCTACCACTGGGCTGCACTTCCAGCTCACTTTTAAATTTTTTATCTTGAGACAGGATCTCACTAAGTTATGCAGGCTGCCTCTGGCCTTAAACCTAAGGTCCTCCTGCCTCTATCTCAAGTTGCTAGGATTACAGCATGAGCTACCTGTCCAGCCATAATTATATTCTTAAGGAATTTTATTTATTGAGGCGCTGCTCTATTACCTCTACAATTTATTATCTATGAGATATTGGGAGAGTTACCTAATCGGTTGGGACCTCAATTTCCTCATCTGAAAAATGGGAATATTAATACCTACTGAATAGAGTTGCTGTGAGGATTAAATAAGAAAGTACCTAGATCCATGGCTGGCACATAAGTGAATGTTATTATTTTTATCTGGATTACCATTAACACATAATCATGATTGCTAGCCTTTGTGTCTTAAGGAGTTTTGTCTGGTTTCCAGCTTAAAACAACCCTGTGAAATGGGAAGTTCTATTATCTCCCTTTCTAGATGAGGAAAAAGAAAGCAAGGAAGAAGAAAAAGATCTCTGAATGATTCCAGGCCAGAGCAAACCTCAAAGCCTCTGCTTTCCTCACTTTAGGCTGAAACCTTCAATTGAAGTAGGCCCATCATCTTGTCCTCTGACAGGCCTGCACTTACTCCTGACAGGACCTAGCACAGGAGGAAGAGATCTGGGCTCCTACTGAAGGGATGATTGTGATAAACCTGGCCCAATCCCAGGACTCTGCAGCTCTGCCCCACCCACGCTCCTATGCTCCCACCATCCGGAATGGCATCCCTGCTGCCAGCTACTGGGAGGGGTCAGGGGTCTGGGCTAGGTTGTATTCCCGGTACACACCCCTCCCCCCAGGGCAGTACTCAGGTATATCAGCTACCTGGAGTAATCTGGCAAGTCTGGGTAGCTACAGAGAATTTGCCACTCCTCCTCTTCCCCAAGGTCGCTGTGCATTCTCCTGTCGCCTGAAAGAAAGAGACCATTTATACTAATTTTTCCAATGGACAAGTCTACCAACTACTGTTGCCAAGTACAGTTGCTTTAAGAAAGGGAGGAAATCGACGTTTATTTCTGGCATAGTTTTGAGACAGGAATGAATATTTTTGTAACCTGGTGATTAGTTTTTACAAGTCGCTGATGTTCATATGTTGGAGGAGAGGCAGTATAATGGATGAGGCTTTTAAGCTTGAGTTTTTCAGCCTGGCATGGTGGCGCAAGCCGGCAATCCCCGAGACTTGGGAGTCAGAGGCAGGAGGATCGCCAAGTTGGAGGTCAGAGGCAGCATGCATAACTTAGGGAGACCCTTCGCAAGGTAAAAAATCAAAAACGGGGTGGAGGGGCTGAGCGTGCAGCCCAGTGGTAGAGCACTTGTAAAGTATGTGCAAGAGCCTGGATTCAATCCCCAAGTAACAGCAAAAATAAATAAATAATTAACTAATTTTAAAAAAATGAGTAGATGTGCAAACACACACAAAGCACCTCATGGAGGCCCATTTAATAATTGGCTGCTGTGCACTTGTTATCATTAAACATTATTTTCTGTTTTGCTTATCTTGTCTTTCAGGTTTTCCTATTGGATGTCTCCTGAGACATGCTATTCTGTTGAGATAAAGCACACCTCTCTGCACCCCCACAGCCCTGATGGGCAGGCAGTTCAGGACCCAGCAGCTAGTTATCTTTACCTGCTAGAAGAGCTCACTGAGAAGGCAGAGCCAGCACTATAATCCCGATTTTCTGACTTGGGCTCTTTTCTAACTATAGGGACCATCATGTTCAAAACACACAGAGGATCCTGATGTCCTGACATGAAAGAGAGCAATCCATGGAGTGTGAGAAGAGAGGCTTGCTGGAGAAGGTCAGTGTTATCTCCCTTTTATATGGGAGAACATCCATTCAGACTGGTCAAGCAGCTTGCCAGCCACCACCTAGCTAGTTGGAGGCAGAGTCAACGTTTGTACTTAGGGCCATGTTGCTAAAGCTCCCACCTTCTCTCCTCACTGGACCTTGAGCTCAGCCCAGCTGCTAATCTATTATCTCTCTGGAGTCCGATCTACATGTTCTTGTTTGTCACTGAGGCCTCCATCTCATGTGTGTGCTTTCTCCCTTTTGAATGATTGGCTTATCCATAATTTTTCTATCTTGACAAGAACATAGATATCAAGTATCTGACTTTCTTCATATTTGAAGGCTTATAAACATACATCCCTTATAAATAGGCTCAGCAATATAAATCATCCCTGCACAAGTAAAAAATAAATCACAATTAATGAATGGATAAATAAAATGTGGTATGTATACACAATGGAACGCCATTCAGCCATCAAAAAGAATGAAATCCTGTCATGTGCAACAACATGAATGGAATTGGAAATCATCATGTGAACCAAAGTAAGCCAGGCACAGAAGGACAAATACCACATTATCTCATCCATATATGGAACATAGAAAAACTGATTTCATGGAAGTAGTAAAACTAGTTACCAGGGGCTGGAGAGAAGATAGCGGGTGGGATGGGGTGAGGTGGGGAGGGATGTGGAGAGGTTATCTATAGGTACTGAGGTACAGTTAGAGAGAAGCAAGAAGCTCTGGTGTGCTGTAGATAATAATGTACTGCACATTTCCAAAAGCAACAAGAAAGAATTTTGAACGTTGTCACCATAAAAAAACTGATAAATGTTTGAGGAGATAGATGTGTTTAACCTGATTTCAATGTTACACAATGAACACATGTATCAAATCATCACATGGTGTCCCATTAGTATGAAAATTTCATGTTTTTATGTATCAGTTTAAAATTAATTTAACATAAATTTTATAAAATCTAGTATGCTCCATGGAGAAAGCTGGGGGCTTGGGAATCACCGGCACACTTACAGCATCTTCAGCCTCTTTGTAGTCACAGTCCTGCCACGTTTTGCCGCTTTGGACAGTGCAATTGCCCTCCTTGATTTGGTATTTGAGGGAATAAAATGTTTCAGAGTCACCCTGAAAAAAGCAACCAAAGATTTTTCGGGGTCATTCAGCTGATCAAAAAGTAAGTAATTTGAATGAGTTGTGGTATAGTTACAAATATCAATTTAATGAGATCCAAGCAGTCTAAACATATATTTACATTTTTATAAATATTTCCTTGGACGTATGCTCTTATTATACTTACAAGCGTATTTTTTAAGGTTACAAATTAGTGTCCATGGCATTAGCCCATTTTTTGGTAGAAGCCTTCTTATGCATACATATATATGTCTTTAAAAAGTCTGGAAAGAAACTAGGCACTGCAGCACACACCTATAATCCCAGCACTCAGGAGGTTGAGGCAAGAAGATCACAAATTTGAGGCCAACCTGGGCTACATTGAGAAACTCTGTTTGAAAAAGCCAAGAGATGAAAATAATCTGGAAAGATATGCAGTGATCTATTACTCTGTTAGTGTTTGTTTCTCAGTGGTGGGGTTATAATAATCTTTCACTTTCTTCTTTAAACAAATATTTATAAATTGATGTTTTTTCCTAATGAGAACATATTACTTTTACAATTAGAATAAACAAAAAAGAGAACATTTTAAGAAATGTTAACAGTTGTCTCTGTATGGTGGAGTTAACTATGGGTGATTTGAGTTGCTTTATTTGCTTTGTTTTGTTTTCTAGTTTTTCTTTTTTCTCTTTAAGCAGTTTTATTGAGATAAAATTGACATTCCATGCAATTCACCCACATTGAGTGCACAGTTCAATGTGTTTTTGTGTTTTTACAACCATTGCTACAATCTATTTGGACCATTTTGTCACCCCCACCCCTGAAGAAGTACCCATTAGCAGATATTAGAAGTTGCTTCTGTTGTTTCCCACATCTAGCCCCTGCAAACCCATAATCTACCTTTTGTCACTGTGTATTTACATTTCATGTAAATGGAGTCATACTATATGTGAGCACCAGGAAGCAGAATTTCTTCCACAACTGCACTGGATTTGGAAACAAATCACCTTAATTTTACTTTTCTGGGAAAAAACAAAACCAAAACCCAGCAAACAAAAACCCAAAACTAAATCAAATCAAAACAAAACAGAAACCCACCAAACTATGTCCACTGGGGGTTTCTTCTTTGTCCTCATGATGCCACACACTTAGATTTTTTTTCTGCTGAAGTAACCAATTGCTTAACCAATCCAGAGACATAGTCTTTTATTATAACATTTCATTCAACAAATTCTTAAAAGATTTGTATTTCTTGCCAGGCACAGGTGAAGGCCTGTAATCCCAATGACTCAGGAGGTGGTGGCATGACGATTGCAAGTTTGAGGCCAGAAGCAGCCTACATAATTTGGTGAGACCCTGTCTTAAGATAAAAAATAAAAAAGGGTGGGGGGTGCAGCCTAGTAGTAGAGCACTTGCAGAGTATGTGTGAGACGCTAGGTTCAACCCCCTAGTATCACGCGCACACACACACACACACACACACACACACACACACACACAAAGATTTGTATTTCTTTGAATTATGTATACTGTCAGAATTTGTTTCCCACCTTAGTATATCAGTATATCAATGCAGGGATGAAAATATATTAAAAATTAACTAAAACATGGCTATTAACCTTGCCAAATTAGTCGTAGAGTCTTCATGGTAGGTATTTTCATCTAATGCAATTGTTGTTGTTGTTAGGTGCTGAGAGTCGTGTCTGACAGCCACCCTCATAAGGTTTTCAACAACTGATTGTTTTGGCAGTGGGCTGCCATGTCCTTTTCCCATCTGTGAGGTGTTGTAGATCAAACCCGGGTGCTCAGAGAGTACAGAGCAGTGCTCTACCAACTGAGCTAAACCCCATTCTGCTTAGTGCAATAGAACCATGCTAATCTCATTCTTGACTCCTCTTAGACATTCCCCACAAAGAACTTTGTAATACTTAAAGTTGAAGGATATTATGTTTCAGCCTAGGGCCAGAGTCCCAGTGAATCCTCTTGCTACAGGCTGAGTTTTTGGATTCTCCTATTCTGCTTAGTTCCTTTCAGACTTTTCAATCTACCACTATTTCATTCCATCCTAGCATACTTACTGGTTTTCTGATCACCCAGGAAGCCAATCTTAGTTGCCCATGGGGTTAGTCATATCCTGCCCTCCACTCTTGGCCAGAGAGTGGTGTTTGTCTTTTCCGAGAGCTGTAAGCTCCTACCTTAGATTATCTGTATCTGTTCTCTGGCAGTTGTTGGTGTTGGTGTTGATGCTCGTGGTAATGGTGGTGGTGGTGGTGTGTGTGTATGTGTGTGTGTGTGTGTGTCTGTGAGTGAGAGACAGAGAGAGAGAGAGAAAGAGAGAGAGAGGAAACAGAGAGACAGAGAGAGACAGAGACACAGAGAGACTGAAGACCTCTGGGCGCTGAGCAAAAGCGCAAATCCCAAGTAACTTCAAGATTAAACAGATCACTCACTGTCTTAGTGGCATCAGTTACGCGGTATAAGACAAACTGGTTGCCACTTTGCTTCTTGATATTGTACATCTTCAGAGCAGCATCAACAGCTTTAAATACCTCCTCATCATTGCAGTCAATTTCCTGGGAGACTGCTTCCTGGGTTAAACTTGGTAGCAATCTGGAGCAGAGTAAAAGGACCGTAATTAGTTTCATGATTTAATAGTCTCCTTTCAGAATCTGAGGGATGGTTTTGCCAAGAATCAGGAACCAACGCAGATGCTGATTTTATGTCTCCAGTCTTGTGTCTCTTCTGTCCGTTTCTCTCTGCCTCAACATTTGAGGCCCTAGCTGAATGCCTGTTATACACTATTCACTCTCTTTCCAAAGGACAAATGGCTTTGCTGAGTTATCCAAGCAGATTTCAGGCTAGAACATTACAACACTGGGGTTGTTAACCTTCTCATTTGCCTTTGGAAATCACGTGGAAGCACAGAGCACATTTCTAAGAGGTTGCACAACTTTGTACAGCAAATAAGAGCAGAATCTAATAAAGGAGGAGAAAAAGCTGTCAACTAGCTGTGTTATTTTTTGTGACTTTCCCAAAGCCACAAATTTATGGAGGTCATTGAGTGCATAAGTGATGCAGCAATGCATGTAAAATTTACTTGCAGTGCTATAAATTTACACTTGCATGTAAAATTTCTTTGCAAGATGTTTATGTGCACAGAAGTAGGCTATTATCAATTCTATTGCTTGCTTGAGAAACCCAAACACAGGGCATCAATTGAGTGCCAGGAGTTTCACCCAGGACCTTGACCCAGTTGAAAATAAACTATGAACATCCTATCTTATCTCTGTACTTGATTGTATTAGTTCTACAAAGGAAAATGCTCCCTAAGGTGCAGGCAACATTAAAAGCATAAGAAGATATGGGCTGAGTAAAGCCCTATCCTTGCTTCTTGTTTATGGTTAGGTGGATATAGGTAACTTTCACTCACCAAGCCCAAACTATCTATCTGTCTGTATGTCTATCTATCTATATTTAAACATTTTTGTTTTATTTTTTGAGACAGAGTCTCACTATGTAGCTGGGCTGGCCTTGAACTTACAATATAGCCCAAGTTGGCCTCCAACTCATGATCCTCCTGCCTCAGACTCCCAGGTTCTGGGATTACAGATGTCCACCAATATACCTTGATAAACAATCTTTTAGATAAAGATATACTGTCTGAAGAGAATATGTCTAATTGTATGTTAAAAGCGTGGCTTAGCCTTCAGCAGCTATTTGCCTTGAAGGAAGGAAGGAAGGAAAGATGGAAGGAAGAAAAAAGGAAGGAAGGAAAGAAAGAAAGAAGGAAGGAAGGAAAAAAGAAGAAAGAAAACATTCTAATCACAATTCCACAATTTATTAACTATAAGAACCAAAGCAAGGCCGGGCGAGGTGGCGCACGCCTGTAATCCCAGCAGCTGGGGAGGTGGAGGCAGGGGGATCGCAAGTTTGAGACCAGAGGCAGTCTGTGTAATTTAGCAAGACCCTGTCTCAAAAAAAAGTCAGAAAAATGGGCTGGGGGCGCAGCTCAGTGGCCCAGCACTTGCAAAGTATGCAGGCACGAGACCCTGGGTTCAACCCCCAGTACTGCAAAAAAAAAAAAAAGAAGAAGAACCAAAGCAAGTAATTAAACTTATTTAGGTCTCATCTTCTTTTTCTAAGAAATGGTGATTGTGGCATCCTCTTTCCCAAGCCTACTTCTCTTTCCTTCTTGGAATACACTTAGGCTATTTCCCAATCTTCCTTGCATTAAATGTGGCTAGATGACTAAGTTATAGCCAATGAAATGTGAGCACAAATTATGTGTACCACTTCCAGTTCTGGTCCATGAAAACCATCTTATAATCCTCTGTTTTCTCCTCATATGGGCTGGATGCAGAGGATCTAGGAGAAAATACTGAGGCCCAAGGGAAGGAAAGAACCACAAAATGAAAGGAGACTGGGACCCTGAATTACCAAGAGGATGACCACCTGTTGATGACTTACGTTAAGTTGTTAGATGAGAATCAAATTTTATGTCATAAAACACTGATCTTATTTGTTACAGGAGCTGGCTTACTCTAATACAATAACGTTACTTGTATAAGAGAATTGTTGGGAGCTGGACATGACGGTGCACACCTGTAATCCCAGCATTCAGGAGGGTAAGGTAGGAAGATTATGAGTTTGAAGCCACCCTTGGCAACATAGTGAGAACCTGTCTCAAAAAGAAAGAGAGGTGTGTGTGTGTGTGTGTGTGTGTGTGTGTGTGTGCGTGTGGGTGTAGAGAGGGGGGAGAGAGAGAGACAGAGACAGAGAAAGAGAGAGAGAGAGAGAGAGAGAGAGAGAGAGAGAGAGAAGAACAGAACCAACTAAAGATATGCTGTCCAGAAACCTCTATGAACTCCCTAGGGTTGGAACGTTTTTCTACCCCACTATTCACCTGCAGCAACTGTGTTTGCATATGATCAGTGCATTTAATTAAAATGAATTATAAGCTTTCAATGCCTATATTTTCCAGGTAACATTTTTATTAACTCAAACCATGCATGTGAAAGTACTTCATAAATTACAAAACAATACTTCTGTAGGAGAACAACATATTGAATTATTAACATGAATTAGTTATTTATTTTGGTCTCCCCAGATTTCACCTTTCTCAACTCCTCATTCAAGCAGTTGAGCCTGTGTACATGCCTCTGTTGAAGAATGTGGTTCTGCAGGGCAACATTTAGCAGGTGACCACCAGTATGGCCATTCTGGTTGTTTGTGGCTGGCAACTGCTCTGACTGGGTGCTGTATCTGGTCTGACTGGTGGGTGTTTGTGCCATATTGAATATTAAATATTTAGAGTAACAATCCACCATTATAGCTGGAAGAGAAGAGAATCTGAAGTCTTATTAAAACCCGTAAATGCTTGAGCTTGGATTTGGAAAGAAGGGAAAAGTAAAAGGATTAGAGAGTGAGAAAAGAGTCTTTTGGCTCTAGAATTGAATAAAGCAAAATTATCTGAGATTAGAAAGAGAGTCCTTAGCCCAGGGAAAAGAGATGAGAAGGATAGTGGGGTTTCAGGGTCCTGAGACAGAGAAGAACTCTGGCCAGCTCTCATAATATACAGATCCCTGGGAGTGCATTTCATCAGTCCTTTGGTGGTTTTACAAAGATGCCTGTATCTGTTTGATACAGAAGTAGCATATCAGAAAGTGTCATGTGAACAAGGTAGTGAATGTGCCTCAGCAGGGGGCACCTGGTGGGCCAATGGTTGGGAAACAGACTTCCTTGTATCAATCCATATACCTTGGCACTATGTGAGATTGTAGAACTGTGGCATTACTCTGTGTAGGGAATAACAGGACAGAGGGACACCAGGAAAACTGGGGTTAGTTTTCATTAGCCATGTAGGATGGCAACCTGAAATAGAAATTAAATTGTTCTGAAAATAAAGTGGTATTTCCTGGACACCTGAATTTATGCTCATGATTCATGCTTGCAAATTTCTTTGCAATTTATGGCCAGAGCTTTATTTGCTTCATGTATAATTTTACAGAATTATTTTTCCAAAAGGAAATTTAGGCAATTAGAAATAACCACCGGGAATCAATTTGGGTCATTTTTATAAGAGTCATTTGAATAATAATACATGCTTTCTTGGTATGCCTATCTGTATCATGGGCAGGAATAGACACTCTTTACTTAAAGGAGTTAAGTCTAAGGAAGAAGAAAATTCTAAGGATCAGAGATTTCCCTGAGATGATGCAGTGGTGATTGACAGAATTAGCATGAGATCTGTGGCACTGAGGTCTTTCCTCTCTTTCCCATTAGTCTGTCTCTTCTTATACCATCTCCTTCTCCAGTGACATTTTTCCCTGTCCCAAGTATGAAAATAAGATTAAAATAACTGCAATTTTCACTTATTTTGGCTCACATTTTATTTATAGTTCTAATTCAGAACATTATTCATTTTCTCCATTAAGGAATCAAATTTTAGTTTGGAAATCTTTATACAAAAAACTTGAAAACTTGGGGAAAGTCACTCTTGAATTTCCCTGGACATGATTCAGAGGTTAATTGAGGGAAGGGCTGGATCTCTGGCTGTAGAGGATTGTGGCAGTTTGGCAATGAGAAGCTAGGGAAATTGGCTTCAGGAAGAGGAAGAACTTCACCTATATTTAGTGGAGGGAGTCTGTAAATATGTCCAATTTGTCTCCAATGGAAAGGAAAGTATCCTTTACCTAGACCTCTTTCTCCTGAGTGGCTATAAGGTGGACCATGACCATGGTGATGGTGATCATGGATACCTTGGCTATGGGGTGGTGGGTCACAAGGTCCATAGTCATGGAAATCATGGCCATGAGGATGGTGTCTGTGGGGATGGTGTCCATGGGGGTGGTGTCTCTTGGGATGGTGGCCAGGGGAATGGGTTCCATGGGGATAGTGCTTATGAGGATAGTGGCCATGGGGATAGTGTCCATGGGGATGTTCTCTATGGGGATGGTGCTCACTGGAACTATGATTATGAGGGAGTCTATGGGTCCCATTGGTCCCAAAAGGTGGGTAGTAGCATCTTGACACTGAATGAGGCAATTGTGGGGGAGCTCCTTCTTGACATGGTGGTCTGTCAGAGTTATCTTTTCCTTCTGTGGGAGGTGGACATCCAAATCTATGTGGTTTGTGAGGATGATGATGACCTCTGGATCCATTGGGCTCTCCTGCAGCTGCATGCTTACCAAAGTGGTAGGGATGGACCCAATGAGGTCGCACACCACTGATGTTTCTATGGTCCTGGTAAAGGACACAGAAAAATAAGTATTATCATGTAACACAAAGAAGACGTTAGATGTTTAGCCTGATTTAGAACAATGGTTTCCAGACTGGGATTTCACAAATCAATTTAAAAAGTAGGATACCATAAAGGGATTTAATTTTTTATCAAGCTAAATCAACATTTACAATATAAGTGAAAACTCCATTGAACATCACCACTATTTCACAAGAGGAAAAATATTTTGAAAGAGTCAGAAAGATAATCTCAGGATAAAATGTGGTCCTTTGGATGGAATACATGTTATATTAAGAAAACTTCTATTACCCGTACTTTTCTCATTTAAACATAAAGTAATGAAACTATATTAAGGAATGACACCCATCTGTAGATCAACATCGGAGAACTAGTGCCTGATAACTTGAACACTTAGCTTCTTCACTCTCCTTTAATTCTTTCTTTCTTTCTTTCTTTCTTTCTTTTTTTGAGATAGTGTCTCCTTATGTAGTCCCAGCTGAGCTTGAACTCATTATGTAGCCAAGGCTGACCCCAAACTTGTGATCCTTCTGCCTTTGCTTCCTGAGTGCTGAGATTACAAGCATATACCACCATGCCTGGAAGATTTTAACTAAAAAAACAGTATGGGGACATGTTTGTGGTGACACACCTACCTTTTCTTTTTTCTTTTTCACTTCATTTTGTTCTGATATACAAAATACTGTGAGCAACATCTTTATGCTTACCCATAAGATAGTATAAAGATTTCTGGGACAAGGGTTGGGGACATAGCTCAATGTAGAGTACTTGCCTAGCATGTGCTAGACTCTGGGTTTAATCACTTCCCCCCCAAAAAAGAATAGATTCTAGGACAGATGTAAAATATCATTTCATATTTTACTTTATATATGTTTGCATTAGAAATGTGAAACAAACTCATTTTATTTAGGTTCTATATCTAATGAAAGCTAGGTATTACTAAGTCTCAGTACTGCAGTCTTGGCTACAAGGGCCATTTCCAATTTCATTCAAGGTTGATCAAATGGGTCTTGATTTTACTTTTCTGCCAAATTTTACCCCTATCCAATTCTTGGAAAACTTTTCATACTTTATGGCATCCTTTCCCCAGGGGCCTATTCTCTCTGTTTCTCTTCCTGCCCACCCCTACACAGCCAGACTACCCAAATGTGCTATGTATATGAAAATATCACTCAATATAATGCTGCTCATGACAAAGGACATTCAGGAAACTCACTTGAAAGTTGAAGACATTGCAGTGCACACTAAGGTCTTCTGGGGTTTCTAAGTCAGAAGCTTCTACATCATAGAACAAATCTGCTGTACAGAATCCGAAGACCTACAAAGGAGAGAGAATCCTGTTATTGCGTGTGTGTGTGTGTGTGTGTGTGTGTGTGTGTGTGTGTGTGTGTGTGTGTGTACAGAGGATGTGAAGTTTCCCAGCCAGAGTCATGAACTTCCAGACTATCAGGAAAGGGAGAAGAGCTTTTGAAAAATCAGGGTAATATTATAGATACTCCATCAGTTATTTAATAATCTTTTCTAGTCCACACTTAGGCACAGTACCAATGCCAAAAGGGTTGATTACAGGTTGCTGTGGCTCTCTTCCATGAGCAGTTACCAACACTGGACTTCCCCCTGTGTAGTTATGAGGGACACCATGCCATTGCTGCTTTGCCTTTAAGCCAAGGCTTCTGCAATGAAGACCTAAGTTGCTTTGTGTGGTAAGAGAGAATGAGCAATGATATAGAAGATGGCTTTCCACAATGTTAATTGCTCCCTTGAAAGGGTTAGAAAGGAAGAGGACAGTATAAGGATGGATTTGTGCACCATGTTGATGTGTGTTCTACTCTCACCCTAAACATGGAGGCTAAAACTGACTGGCAGCCCTGTGTACCAGAGACTCCTAAACCCAGATATCAAAAGACAGAAAGACAACTCTGGGATAGAAAAAACAAAAAGACAACTCTGGGCTAGAAAACACTGCTTGCATTGAGGCTCTGAGTACAGTTTTGGAGTCAAACTATATTAATCCTAAATTCAGCATTTACTAGTGGTGTGAGTTTAGACAAATCATACAAGTATACACAAGTAATACTGAGTTATACTGAAACTCATTCCTTATAAAATGAGTATGATACTAACTACTCACACATTGTGAGAGGGCTTAATTTAATAAGGCTGCAAAACCCTTAGCACTGAGCCTCTTCTCCAGCCTTCATGGCTCTCATTGGTTTTGTGTTATCACACAAAGATAGCTAAAGGTTTGTTGGGGATGGGCACAGGGGAAGGAGTTGTCTATTCTGGTGGTTTCTAAACAGGAATCTAGAATTGGCTCAGGTTGAAAAGTTGAACAGTGATAAAAGGGAAATGATGGATGCTTCTTCTACATCATTGCTCATTCTCTCTAAGCACAGGCAACTTAGGTCTTCAGTGCAGAAGCCTTGGCTTAAAGGCAAAGCAGCAATGACATGGTGTCCCTCATAACTACACAGGGGGGAGTCCAGTGCTGGTAACTGCTCATGGAATAGAGCCACAGAAACCTGTAATCAACCCTTTTGGTGTTGATACTGTGCCTAAGTGTTGACTAAAAAAGATTATTAAATAAATGATGGGGTGTTAACTGATTAAATAACTGATGGATATGCTGTTAAACCTCAGAAAAATCCTGGATTTGAAATTAGAATTAAAACCCCATGCCCTAACACTGTCTAGCTTGTTGTTGTTAGGTGCTGTTAACTCTGACTCATAGCAACTCTCATAGGGTTTTCAATGGCTGATTATTTTTGGAATTGTTTCAGGAGTGGGCTGTCATGTTCTTTTCCCATTTTTGCAGTGCTGAGGATAGAAATCAGGGCCTCAGAGAGTGCAGACTGGGACTCTACCAACTGGGCTAAACTCCAGCCCTACTTTCTAGCTAAGGGAGCTTAAGTAAGTAATTTAATTCTAGGCCGTCTTACCACAGGGAAATAGACACTTGCTTTTCCTTCCCAGTGGGATTTTCATGAGGCTCCTACCAGACAATAATATATTTGGATGTATTTTGTTAAATGTAAGCCACCATGCAAATTGCAGGTGTTAATAAGATCATTTAGTAGGTATATGGATCAATTTGTGAATGACATCTCACTGGACTGGGCATGACAATAACTGGATTCTAACATCAGCTTGGTTTTAAACATTGGCAAGACCTTTCCATTGCGGAACCTCAGTTACCTCCTCATTTGTCACATGGGATCCCTGTGGGTGTTGATGTCATGGAACAAATAAGCATATCTGGTGTTTAGGTCTTAATACAAGCTGGTTATTAGTTTTAGCTAAGCTTTGAAGCTTAATGGGTTAACTCAATTTTAGGTTCAGATATACATCATATATATTCTAAAACCATACTCTCATGATTTGCTTAACTTTTTCATGCCTCAATTTTTCCATCTGAAAATCAGAGAAAAAAAAGACTATCTACCTCCTAAAGTGGTATGAGTTTTAACAAATTAACATATGTGTAAAGTGTGTGGAAGATCACATAGCAGATAGTAAGCACTCTGTATATGACACTTAGTAATTCACAAGCATTTATTGTACTTACTTTAGGAGGTCTGGGGAGAAGGTTTGTGGAGCAGTTCCTCACAGAGAAGTCCACATAATAACCAGTTCCTTCCCCTCCTCTCTAGAACAGATAGGATAATTTTCAGGTACAGAGAAACAGTAGGGGGAAAAAAGCAGTAGATACTTACTATTCAATATATTGTAAAGCACTATGAAGATTAAAATCACCAATACATGTCATTCTTCTTATGATTTCTGCCTTTTAAAAATGTATCACATAAGTAATAAGTTGAGCACAGTTTCATTGAAAGGGTTCAGATATACAGACATAATAAAGCAGAGTGAGGAAAATTACTCTTTCTGTGCTCCACCCTCTCCTTCTCAGAGGAACCACTGCCATTCATTTGATGTGTTTCTCCTAGTGTTTTTGTACATAAGTTGCACATATATATGGAAACTTAAGTATTTAGTAAAAATGGGCTCATATGCTGTGTATTGTTCTGTAACCTTCTTATCCCCTTAGCAATAGTCTTGAAACTCTTCCCAATGCTTCTAAAGCATTCTTTTTGGAAACTGCGCTGTATTCATTCCATTGCTTACATGCACTGCAATCTACTTTGCATTGTCAAAATGCATGGCAAACATCAATCCACTCTTCTAAGAGACAGACAACTCTCAGTTGGAAGCAGTGGAGTCCTTGGACTCTGAGTCAGAGGAATGTAGCTCCAGCCACACTACTGGATATGGTGAGGTTGTTTTTCTGAACCTCAGTTTTCCATCACAATATAAGGTGGTTAAAATCGGATGATTTTTAATAACTCATGTAACCCTAATGTGCTCTTGTCTTTTCCTCTTTCCATTATGGATTTCCTCTCTCTTCTGCCACGATCCCTCCTCCAAAAAACAAAAAGCTTGCAGAGGAGAAGTTCTTTGGGATCCATGGCCTATCATTGGCCCAAGGGCTATAATCACTTAAAAGGCAGTGGGCCAACTGTGGCAGGTGGAGGAGGTGTGCTGCTTATGTCATGTTGCTGGATTGGAACCTAGTGGAGACTCACCACTCGGGCAACTCTCTCCACTTTGTCCACTCTGAAAAAGGCAAAATTGCTGTTCTCCCTTTTGTACTTGTCAAGAGCTTTGTCAGCCTGTTTTCTGTAGAGCTTGGTATCCTCAAAAAAATCGATGAGTACAGGACTGTCTTTGGTGTTGCTCAGTGCTGAAGCGACTAGAGAAAGAAGATAGCAATGTTGTGGGTAGAGGGCCAAAACATCAGTGTTGAGGTTGGTACTCAATACAGCATCTATAAGTATGTAAAACGAGAATAACAGTGACTTCCACTTTACAGATGGGCAAATTGAGGGTTGGAGAGCTAAGTAACTTGTTTAAAATCAATCAGCCAATCAGCAGCCAAGCTAATGATCTTTCCTTCTAATCATTCTGGTGCTCAGGTCCCCACTGTGACCTCTATTCATGATGCCCCCTGACCCCTACTCATAAAGTGCTAATACTTGAATGAAATTTTCCTGTCTTTGCCAAGAACAGAGAGGTAGCTTCAGCATAAAGTTTTGCCAAGAGAAAGAAAGTATAGCTCAACCTTCCTTTAAGGCAACCTGTTCTAGAAGTTGCTTGGCTTCCAACTATATTGATTTATGCTGAGATTTTCTTCTTTTTGCCATTTTTAAAGGAATTCTATGATAATCCTTTTTGAAAAAGTAAGTAAGAAGTGCCTGGATTTTGGAAGTCAACACTGTTGAGTAAAGTCATCGCTTCATGGTAACTTGGCTCTGTTCCAAATGCCAGATCATTGAATCTCTGCCCGTTTTCTCTCCAGACTAATAAGTATTATAATATTTGCTTCACAGCCTCTTTTGAGATTAAATGACATTATATATATATATATATATATATATATATATATATATATATATTACTTTTTAACTATAGAGTAATAATTTCTTTAAAGAAAAGTGTACCCATATCAGGAAAATTGGCCTCTTTCTATTCATAGAATGAGTAATAATGAAAGCATGAGGGCAGGACCCCTGCCCTCATGTGCCCTCATATAACACCATGTACATCAAGATGTTATATAATAGCACCACTATATGACTGAGTTCTATATTAACCTAGAATTAGCTAGCAATTTAATAGATTGCATACCAGAACTTGTGGTGCAGTTAAAGTCATTCACTCTAAGATCCAGAGATTTATTTGAATGTCTTGTAGCTATCACCTTACATTGTCCAATCACCTGTGAAAATGAAGATTTTGAGTCATTGCCTACTGACACTCCAGGTACCTATGAGGAAACACAAATGTGACACATGTACTCCTCCTTAAAATATATTCCAAACTCCTTTCACCAAACCCTGTCTCAAACCTCACATTTTATTAGTCTGCTTCTGTATGCTGCATAGTATCTGCACCCAAAGCCCTCATGAGAAGAAGGGAGAAACTGTTTACATGGATCATCACAATATCCCAACCACGTTTAAAGGAAAATGTACTACAAATCTTAGATGTGGAAATCTCTCATGTCTTGGAAAGGAAATCTGGTGTGTGTGCTTAGTCATCTTTATAGTCTCTACTTGTGGCACAGAGCCTGGCATCTTAGTACCCACATCCAAAGTGCACAGTAAGACCCCATTCCTCAGTGCAGCTAATCTCTTTGGCCCTTTCTGCTGCTGGGGCCAGTCTTATGGGATACAATTACAAGTTCATAGATTTATAGAATATGAAGTCTAGGAAGGATCTTAGAGTCTATGAACTACAAGTCTCTCCTCTTATTTTATGGCTTAGACAGAGGATGTCGAAGTCTAGGGACACTCAGTGATTTTTCCAAGGACTCACATCTGGTCAAGCTGTCCCAAGGGACCACAAGCCCTACTGCCTTATCTTCATCTGGGTTCTCAGCAATGACTCTCAAGGTCTCAAGTCAACACAATCTTCATGAGTATCAAGGCATCAGCTGTTGTTTATGCTTTTGCTGTGGTAGCTCAGGCGTGTGGCTCCCTTGAGTGAACACAGTAGACAGACAGTAAGAAGGATAAGAAGAGTAGAATGGTACACAGTTACTTACTGTGTCAGATGGCCGTTTAGAGGGAGGTGTTGTACAGTCATCCATGTGTTGCCTAGAGAGGACCCAACAGTCAGATTCTTTCACATCTAAGGCTAAATAATAGACAGTTGCAGATCCCTGGAGAGTGCAGAGAAAATAGCCAGTAAATAGGATGTGGGAGCCCAGAGACTTTAAATATACATGCAACCTTCCTTCCTTCCTTCCTTTCTTTTTGTTCATTTTTTGAGTGGGTTGTTTGTGTATTTGTTTTGTCTTTTTTGTATGTTTGGTTTTGTTTCTTGTTTTTTCTTTTCTTTTTTGTGGTACTGGGAGTTGAACCCAGGGCTTTGTGCATACCTTGCAAGTGCTGTACCACTGAGCTGCACCCCAGCCTGTTTTTAAGTGACACAGGCTGCCTCTGGCTTTGAACTTGCAGTCCTTCTGATTCACTGGAATTCCAGGCATGGACCCAGCCCATTTGTCTTTTGTTTTCTGAAACAGGGTCTACATTATACAGTCCAGGCTGGTCTGGAACTCCCTCTGTAGTCCAGGGTGTCCTCGAACTTGCAATCCTCCTGCCTCAGGCTCCCAGGTTGCTGGGGTCCAGGTATGTGCCACTGTACCTGGTGTTATTTCTCATTCTTATTGCTTTAGTTCCCACTGCCCAGGTCTGGCCCTCATATCCTTATTCCTGAATACATGAAATAGCTTCCTAGTTCATGTTTCTGTGACCTGCCTCCATCTCCCAGGCACATTGTGTGCCTTCTCCATCCCCACTTTCCATACTTCCACTCAGAGTTAGCCTTATGCCAAGGGCATAGAACCAGATTGATGGTCATTAAATGGTTTGCTGAGTCTGAAATTCCTCTATTGTGCTCTCTGTATTCTGTAGCATTTCCCTCTCAAATCCTTAAAGAGAGGAAATTGCTCTGCTTGGCCTGTGTAGAAGTCCATGGTCTGGCCTTCCTGATTTCATTCATTCCACCAAAGAGAAAGTAAGGTTGTCATTGTTATTGTTGTTATTATTTATGTCAGGAGGAGGTTTTCACATTGCTCCACAATCCCTATCAGCCCATCGAATCTACTCTAAATAAGCTTATAATTAAACAGAAGACAGTAGGCTTGCTTGGCTTCAAGATAATCCCACAGTCTGTCTTCCCACTTCACATAGACCTCTGGCCTCTCCAGAGACCACATTGCACTTCTAGAACCACCTCCTTCCTTGCCTACTTATACAATTAGCCCCTAAGAACCCACTTTCTTATTTTCTACCCACCTACAGCTGAGGTGACAGCAATTCACCTGCAAGGCCTTCCCCAGACCCTCTTCCCATTCAACTCCTTCTCATTCTTCAGAACCCAACCAAAGCTGTCTTCCATCTGCTCTTAACAGATCTCCTGCCAGTAAATTGCACCAACATTTAGTTTATGTGCTTGGTCACTGAATATATCCTGTCTTACACAGTTTGCCTATCTGCCTCAGCAGATTATGGTTTCCTTCAAGGAAAGGCCTACAGTTAATTCTAATTTTTCTCTCAGAGTATTTAGTATTCAAATGGGAGAAGGACCTAGCAACCCACTCCCAAAATCAATCTGCCACTGAAAATCCTATGAATAGCAGAGAAGCACCAACAATAGTGTTTTACCTGTTGTACATAGGGTTGCTATGAGTCAGACACCACCTCGATGGCACCTAACAACAACAACAACAACAACAACAACAAGAACTTATAAATTAATTCATACTTAAGGACATGCCAATAACAGACATTAGTTTGAGGGCAAAAAGAATAATCTACAGCCTGCATAATTTAGTGAGACCCTGTCTCAACAGAAAAAATGGAAAAGCAGGGCAGGGTTGGGGATGCAGCTCAGTGGTAGGGCACCTGTTTACCGAGGGAGAGGCCCTAGGTTCAATCTTCTAGTACCTTAAAAAAAAATCTAGAGCAGCCAGAGAAGCTAAACAGAAATCCCAACCAAAGCCATTTCCTATGCAAAGCAGTGGGATTAGAGGCTAGAGTCCCATTTGCTCCTAATATATGTTCTCCCAACTCAACGCTGCCATTGCTGATTGCTCACCACTCTGTCCAAGTGGGCATCAGCAACCCGCAGCAACTGGAAAAGATAGCCATTCCGTCGCTCTTTATTGATCAGGTCTAGAGCTTTCTCAGCCACAGGCTTGGCAGCATCACAATCAGTGGGACTCAGAGAACATGAACACTGCAGAGTGATCAAAAGCAGTGCAGCAGTAAGCACCTTCATTGTGCTAAACCATCCCATGCTGTGGTCTACCATAGCAGAGAATTTTATATAGACAGTCTGAAACACACACACACACACACACACACACACACACACACACACACACACACACAATTGATAAAACAAAGTCTTTATACATTTTTGTTGTGTAACTGGGGATGCTCACCTTGACTCCTGGTTCAAATGTCCATGAACAGGCTGTAAATGATTAGTGGGTCCTGAGGACAGAAAGTTGAGACACTCCACTAGTGAGTAGGTAAAACAGTTTTCTGCACGTAGGTGGCTATTTCTAGTAGGTAGCAGATCCAAAGTCTGTTTTTTGACCCTAAGCGCTGCCTATTTGGGTGTGGGTGTGGGGTTTAGGGTAAAGTGATTTTATTCTATCTGGCTGTCTGTCTCAGCTGAAAGTCTTCACCATCATCCCTCTCTCTGGATTATAATGTGAAAACTCAGCAGAATGCTGCTGCATTTTCTATGAGAGGTAACATATTGAACAATTAACATATAAAAGGAGCAGACTTCAGGTAGAATAGAATGATTAAGAGTGGTGGCCATGGAATAAGATCTGAATTTCTAATTGTGGCTTTGTTACTTTTATATTGTGTGATACTGGATAATCTCCAAAACTCTGATTCTTGGTTTCTTCATTTATATAATGGGAATTAATACTTCTTGGCAGGATGGTGTGATAATTAAATAAGAAGACACATATAAGGCAACCAATACAATTATTAGCACAGATTATGTGCTAAATAGCATTATAAATAATAATAGTAATAATGATAATAATGATGATGATGATAATAATAATAATAATAAGAAGAAGAAGAAGAAGAAGAAGAAGAAGAAGAAGAATGTGCCTAGGAAGAAGTAGGCAGCAATCCCATGTCATCTCAGTTTTCTGTGGTCCTTTAAAGCATGCCAAAAAGAACTGGTTCTTGTGGAAGAGGGCAAGAATCAAGTAACTGGGTGTCCATCCTATTGGAGGAGGGTGTTGGTACTGCGGGACAGGGCTGAGATACAGATGACCCCTTCCCACCCCTTCAAAGAAACCAATATACCTATATGGAAACTTCATAGCAGCAAACACTACAGCCTCAGAAAGGACCAGAAGGAGTTAGCTAGGTTTATTCTGCACTACCAACAAATGGCTGTTCTCTTAGACTGCATCTCTCTCCCTCCTTGCAATTTCTCTACAGTGGGGGTCTATAGCAATGGTTCTGGCTCTTGACAGTAATTTATTCCAGAATTACCCAAAATGTTTTTTTAAAAATCCTGGGACCCAGGACCCTTCAGAACAATTAAATCCAAATCTTTGGGGGTGAATGAAGGTGTTGGTCATTGTAAAATTCCCAGGTAATTCCAATGTGCTGTCAAGATTTAGAATTACTAGGCCTCCAGACAGAACTTAAGAGAGGGAAGAGTTTGAAAAGAGAAAGAAAAGTGAGGACTGTATGAAAAACAGACCTCACTCCAAAGATTCACAGGTTGGTTTGTTGTTGTTAGGTGCCGAGAAGTCAGTGTCTGATTTATAGCAATCCTCCATACAACAGCTGAAACACTATTGTCAGTACTTTTCTGCTATTCATAGCATTCTCAATAGCAGATTGATTTTTGAGAGTGGGTTGCCAAGCCTACAGTATCTGGTATTCCTAGGCAGTCTCCTCTCCAAGTACTAACCAGGCCTGACCCAGCTTAGCTTCTGAGATCTGACAGGATCAGATGCCACAGTGGTATGGATGCAGGCACAGGTTGGTTTAGGAAATGCTAAAAGTAGAATAAACACATTCAGAATAATGTTCAATATTAAACATTTACTATCAGCAACACAAGCTTTTAAATACCCAAATGGAGCCAACCATTGTAGCTCAGTTGGTGCAGTGCTGCTCCACACTCTCTGAGGACCTGGGTTTGATCCCCAGCACCTCAAAAGTGGGAGAAGGATGAGGCAGTCCCCTCCTGAGGCAATCCCCAAAGCATCAGCCATTGAAAACCCTATGAGGGTCGCTATGTGTCAGACACAACTTGATGGCACCTAACAACAACAACATGGTTTTAGAGGTTCAGTCCATGTTGGCAGGGAGGGCATGGCCAAGGAAGCAAAGAGGTGGCAGTTGTACCAGGAATAGGAAAGCTGGTGTCAGGGCTTGTGGCAGAGAACCTTCACATCATGGCAGAGAGAAGAGAGAGGGCTCAGGGTAAACTTTAAAGCCCAGTAACCTACTTCTGCCAGCCAGGTCTCACCTCCCAGAGTTCCACAGCCTCCCAAACCAGCACTACCCTGTGGGGACCTAGGATTGAAACATGAGATTTGGAGGCTATTTTGTATTCAAACCACAAGAGGTTGTGGGGTATGCTCCTTGCTGGTCCAACCTGGATATTCAGATGGGAGACACGGCCATGCACATAGATAACTAAACACAACTCATTTGGGACCCTCAGGTGAGGGGCATGGACTCCTGTGGCCCTCAGGAATGCTGTGAGAGGGGAGAAAGGAAAAGCCTCAGGTGCTTTTGCCTTATGGAGACCAAAAGTTCTTTATTGTCTCTCTGCCCTGACAAGGGCCGATAAGAGCCCAAAGTGTACAGCTTACAAGTGCTACAGCCCTTATGCTGCCTCAAGGGCAGTGGTGGCTCTTCTGCCTCTGGTGCTGGGACCAGAGACTGTCCTCAGCTTCTGTTCCTAGGTGCTTGGCCAAGAGACTGGCCTCACCTTGATTGTAGATCTTTCTCCTTGAGAGTGCCATCTAGTTGTCCTGGTCTCAGTGGTCACAAGAAGAGATGCTACCGTGTTGCTGGTCAAATCCAGAGAGAGAGAGAGATGTTGTCATCTTGTTGTCATCCAGAGAGAGTGAGCTGATGCAGTGCAGTTCCTTTTATAGATGGCTCGAACCAATCAGCTTTGAATCCTTTGTTTTCCAATTGTCCAATCAGGTTTGGGGGACTTGTGAAGGGTTTTGGGAAAGTGTCTAATCACATTACTGTCACTTTCCCTAGATTTTTAATTTACAAACCAGGTCTTCAAAAACTGTTTTTCTAGTTTGGGGGATTTTGCCAATTTCCTCCCAATTTTTCCCCACAGCAGGTAATGCTTTGCTGAGACCTAAAGGTACTATGGGAGCCACACATCCTCTTTTCCTTGTTATATTGACTTTTAAAGTTAGATACAATGCTAACAATGCCTTTACAGTAACTGAAGGGTGTCCTTTCCCTCTGCATCTTGATGCATGGCCCTTAGTAGCAGCATAGGCCTGGAGAGGTCAGGCAGAGCAGACCTTCCTTATGAAGAATCCCAGCCATACATTGTTAGAAGTCCCCAGACTGACATTGGTATATATTATTGCTGTTAGTTGCCAGTGAGTCAGGTCTGACTCATAGAGACCCTCATAGAATTTTCAATGGCTGATTGCTTTAGGATTGTTTTCGGGAGTGGACTGTCACATCCTTCTCTCACTTTTGCTGTGCTGGGGATTGAACCTGGATCCTCAGGAAGTGCAAAGCAGCACTCTACCAACTGAGCTAAAGCCCAGCCCCGTTGGTATATATGGGAGTGGTAAACACAGGAGGAAAAAACTAAAAGAATGACCAGGAACTTTTGTATGATCTGAAGGAAGGACTGCAGGAAACTAGAGATACTGCTGTGTAGTAGTGGCAGTTTTCAAAGAACAAGAGCAAAGAAATTGAAGCCATGTAGTCTCTCAGAGCAGCCATCCTAGCCAAGATGACAATCAATGGTGGACCACATAGAAGTCAAAATTTGTATGGAAGGTGTATCTCATAGAAGAAGTAAAATCTTGAGAAGACAGTCAGTGGATTGATGCTACAGTGTGAGTTCTGCAAAGACTGGTTCCATAATAGCTGTTTCACTTCTTAAATCAATTTCCCAGAGACAAGGGTCCAGCTGGTAGGCTAAAGAAGTAAAATTTTTTGCCTTCATTGTACACGATCTCAAAGGTACAGGCTAGGAGTTGTCTGTTACTCATGGTATCCCTTCAGGAGCTGCTTTTTTGGTTGCCTAGAGAAGCGGCCCTTCAGTGCTTGACAGAATGTGCTGAGTTGGTGAAACAGAGCATTGCAGGCCTAGCGACAGATCATCTGCTCTGGCCAAACTATGTTGAGCCAGTGTATGGTGGAACAGGCATCTTGAAAAAAAAAAAAAACTGAAATGACCATTAATGCAGACCTCCAAATAGCAGCTGCAAATCCAGACTTACAGGTGGTGAGTAGTGTATCATCTTCCCCTCCAGTGGATTCTGACCAGGAAGAAACAGATTCTGATGAAGACATTCAGGCGACATACAGGTAGCACTTGAACAATAGGCCCAGTGCAAAGTCCTCTAGTAGTCTGAAACCCAATTGTTTTCATTATGGAGAAGTTCCCATTAAATCTGAGGAAGTGGTAACTCACAGGTGAACAAAAGCTTTATTCTGTGCAGAACATGGGCACTCTTCTTCTTCTAAGATTTGTTCCCAAAGTATTACTCTTTTATAAAAATATCGAGAAGATAAGCCTAAAACCAGAAAGAAAAAACAGTTTAATGAAGATGATGAATCACTCTTGAATTGAATATAATGCCTACTTATGAAATACTAATAGAATTTGAAAGTACTCTTTTGATTAGGAAAAGTCAATTCTATTTGTATTTTCTATCATTAATAAATTAACCTAAAAACTTACTAGAATTATTGAGTCCTAATAAGAAGAAACATAAAATCCCTGGTAGATAATTATTTACTCTATTTGATCATTAGCAGTTGTTGAGGAACTCATTACTTTTCAAAGAATATTAACTTTGGGTTTGGGTATTTTTAACTGTGAGAAAGCTCTTCATTTTCTTGGTTAAGGATTTTTCCATTATGTTCATTTTTCTTTTCCCCAGTGAAAATAAGGCCCCCTGCTCTAGTTCACAGCTCTAGAAGGTAGAGATTGTTTTCCTCTATAATAAAATTTAGCATTTTGTGAAACCATAAATAAACCAAGTTAAGGAAATTAAGGAGGCAATTGGACTGGAGCCTCTGGCACTGTAAAGTCCTCCATGAACAAATTCAACAAATTCAAAGCCCAGTGTCCACCTAAGAGGCCTAGAAGCAAGAATACTTCAGTACCAATGAGCTTACTTAGTGCTCAGACTGATTTCTAAATCCTACTTATTAAAAACAACAAAGGCTCCCTGAAGAAGTTATTGATTCCAGGGAAACAGAAAAAGTGGACCTTGTGCAGAATATGAGGAAGTACTCAAGGAATAAACTCATGTTAAAAGAAACTACATGAAAGGAATCCATTGCCAAATCTAGGATAATCTGAGCATGAAAACACATAATGATATATAGCAATACACTTATAGACTAATTTCTAATTAATTTATTAAAGGATGAAGCTTAATATCACCATGTTTGCATTCAAATTAGTAAAAAGTTGTATCATGTTCAATTATAGTATATAATTTTATTAGCATCATTTGTGACCATCACAAAAATATAAATAATGATAATGAAGTATAATCCATTATTTTGCAGAACAAAATAATGACCCATGGGTAAATACTAACTAAATAAGGATGAAGGAAAACCTTTGGCTTACAATAAAATGGCATTTACTAAATATAGAAGAATTGATGGGTTAGAAAAATTGCCACTTTGCACCCATTATAGTAATAACTAATCCAGGCAAGAGTCATCAGTGTATGTTAAAACTACTGAGTGAAAACTTGATATGAAATAGGTTATTTATATAATCCCTAAGTACCCTCTCATGGATTACTTATGAAATATAATTATACAGCAGATAAATCTAGAAGACATCACCTTAACTAAATGAGCAAAACTAATGACACCAATATTGGGACAAACAAATCTTGCATGCTTCCTGAGGTACCATACTGAGAGGACATGGCATCCCTCTCATGATATTCTTGGCAGAGGTGATAGGGTTTGAAGGACATTCTACAAAACAACTAGCTCATTCTCTTCCAAAATATCAACTCATGACAGAAAAAGAAAGGCTCAGGAATTGAGCTAGATGAAAGAAGATTAAAGAGACTTTTATGATAATCTGTGCATGCCCAAGAAGGTGCTGTGAATATTGGCTTGTGTGTGTGTGGGGGGGTTATAAATAAGGGTGCCATTGAATTCACAAATGTAGAGCCTGAAACAATGAAGATTCATTAATGCATATTTACATGTATGCACACACCTGCCTACATGCATAGAGATATAGTTGTGGGAGTGTGGGTGTGAGGTGTTTGCACTGTGCTGTCAGAGCAGTGAAGAGGCAGCTGGCCCTCTAATCCTGCTGGCATTGCACTGGCAGCAGGGTCAAGGGTTACCCACTTCAGGATGTACCTTCTAAATTATGCCTAGTGTTGGCAATTACCAGATGACCTTAGCGGTTCCTGTTGCAGCTAAAAGAGTAAGTGTGTATGGGGAGAGGAAAAGGAGAAGGGAGAGAGGTTAGAGTTGAGAACACAGGGTGAGTTGGCAGAGAAGGGGTAAGGTGGAAAACTACTCTGAACCCAGAACATTAATTTTCCATATCTTTTCCCCACCACCTAGTAGCTGTTGGGGGGATGTGGTTTATTTGTGGGTTTTTGAAATTGTAAGCATTACTGTTCTTCACAATGTTCATAAAATCTGTTTAATACCCTTCATCTTTTTTGTGTGGTTCTTGGAGGTTAAACCAGGGCTCACACATTCTTTGAAAGTGCTCTGTCACTGAGCTGCACCCCTACCTTATTTTCTATTTTTTATTTAGAGTCATGGTCTCCCTAAATTATGCATGCTGCCTCTGGCCTCAAACTCATGATCCTCCTGCCTCAGGCTCCCTGCTTGCTGGGATTACAAGCATGTGCCACCACACTCAGCTAAAACCCTTCATTGTTGAAACAGTTGAAAAATCCAGGGTTTCTTCTGAGCAGTGATTTGGAAATTCAGGGTGTGTTCTTAGGATGCAGTTCCTCAAAGCATGTGCAGTAAATAGAGGCTTTGAGAGACTCCTGGTTGGAAGCAATGATCTGCAACACTCAGAGTTTATTTCTGGGAAATAAGTAAAGAATAATAATAATACATGATGAATTAAACAACTAAACAGAAGATTTCAAGGGCTTCTTGAAAACACAAAATCAAATATTATAATGACATGTGCAAAGAGCTGGGGACAGAAAACCAAAAGGGAAGAATATGCTTTGTTTTTCTCAAGCTTAAGGAATTGAAGAAAAAATTCAAGCCTTGAGTGGCAATGGTGAAAGATTCTACAGGAAAAATACTAAATGATGCAGGTAACATCGAAAGAAGATGGAAGGAATATATAGAGTCATCATACAAAAAAGAAATGATGGACGACCAACCATTTGAAGAGGTTGCATATGATGAGGAACCAATGATATTGAAGGATGCAGAGGAAGCAGCCTTGAGGAATTGGTGAAACACAAGCCTCCAGGAATTGATGGAATATCAATAGAGTCATTTTGACAAATAGATACAGCACTGGAGTTGCTAATGTGTTTATGCCAAGAGACTTGGAAAGCAGCTACCTGGCCAACTGACTGGAAGAGGTGCATATTTGTGCCTATTCCCAATAAAGGGGATCCAAAAGAATGTGAAAACTGTCACACATAAGCAAAATTTTACTAAAGATCATGCAAAAACAACTGCAGCAGTATATAGACAGGGAACTGCTGGAAAATCAAGCTGGATTCAGAAGAGGGCAGGGAACCAGGGACATCATTGCTGATGTCAGGTGGATATTAGCCAACAGGAAAGAATACCAGAAAGTTATCTATCTGTGTTTTATCAACTATGCAAAAACATTTAACTGTGTGGATCATAACAAATTATGGATAACACTTTGAAAAATGGGAATATCAGAGTACCTAATTGTAATCATGAGGAATCTGTACATGGGCCAGGAGGCAGACATTCAAACAGAACAAGGAAACACTGCTTGGTTTAAAGTCAAGAAAGGTGTGCATCAGGGCTGTGTCCTTTCATTGTATCTCTTCAATTTCTATGCTGAGCAAATAATTTGAGAAGCTGGACTTTATGAAGAACATGACATCAGAATTGGAGGAAGACTCATTAACAATCTGCTTTATGCAGATGACATGATTCCATTTGCTGAAAGTGAAGAAGAGTTGAAACATTTACTGATGAAGATCAAAGAACATAGCCTTCAGTATGGATTATGACTCAAAATTAACAAAACAAAATTCCTTACAACTGAGTCAGTAAGCAATTTCATGATAAATGGAGAAAAGATTGAGGTTGTCCATGATTTTGCTTTGCTTGGTTCTATGATCAACACCTGTGGAAGCAGCAGGCAAGAAATCAATAGATGCACTATTTTGGGAAAAGCCCTGGCAAAAGATCTTAAAGTATTGAAAAGTAAAGATGTCACATTGAAGACAAAGGTGCTCCTGACTCATGCCATGTTGCATCATATGGTTATGAAAGCTGGATATTGAACAAGGGAGACAGGAGAAGAATTGATGCTTTTGAATCATGGTGCTGGAGATGAATATTGAATATAACATGGACTAACAAAATAACCAATAGATCTGTCCTGGAAGAAGTGCAACCAGAGTGCTCCTTGGAAGCAAGGATGGCTAGACTGTTTTGCACACATAGTCAGGAGGAATCAATCCCTGGAGGACAACATCATGTTTGGGAGAGTGGCAAATTAAGGAAAAAAAGGAAAACCCTCCACTAGATGGATTGACACTGTGTCTGCAACAATAGGCTTAAACCTAAATAAGATCTTGTGCCCAGCACAGAATGGGAGAGTGTTTCATTCTGCTGTACATAGGGTTGCTATGAGTCAGACCCAATTCCATGGCACCTAACCACAACAACCATTAATTTCATTTAAAACTTGGAGGTATAGTCATCATGGATCCTTGAAAATAACAAGGGAGAGAGTAGGAGGAGAGAAGAGAGAGAGAGAGAGAGAGAGAGAGAGAGAGAGATTGTGAAATTCCATGCGGTAAGCTGCTCAAAGGTCGCAATTCAAAGGTAACTATTCATGAAAATTTTCTGAGGACCAGTTTCCTCATTTTGAAAGTAAGAATAAGAAAATCTCCCTCTGAAGGTTGGTGACACTGAGACCTTTGTAACAATGTTTACACATGCTCCCCCTGCTGCCCACGTGTGATATAATACATATTTTATCACAGAATTGAAATTTAGAGAGTGGAGCATCCTTAGAGAGTCAGTATGCCAAATTCTACTTTCTTGAAATGATGTAGACAAAGTCCTGAGAAATTCAACCTGCCTGAGGCCACATGCCCAGCCTGGGATTAAACCCCATACTCCCCAGTCCAAAATCTATCTCAGGGAATATACAGTGTTTATTGTTCATGTTCATCCTGGACCTTGCTATGTTTATCCTCAAATAGTTCATTATCCATTAACTACAGGGCAAACTCTCTGGCAGCTTTGATTTGCCTGCTGCTGATGCAAGAGTCCCTGGCCTCTGGTGGGCTTACATCAGAGGACAAGGACCTCAGGGAAAAGTTTACTTTTACTCTTCTCAGTGATGACCTGGTCTTGAGATAGGCATTCCTGGGTGAGGCCTCTGCTGCGTATTGCCATGGACAGGTCCAGAACTTATAGCTGGGTAGATATGTCAGATGGAATCTGTCACTAGCTGTGGCTTCAGGTATAGGTGTAATTATTTTTTCTGGCACTTAATTTTCTCACCAATAAAAATGTAAACATCATGCATATTTATGGGACTAAAGGAGATCGTACATGTGTCACATGCCCAGCCAATAGTAAGTCTTAATTTAGTGCTCATTTTTTCCTTTTTCTTTTAGCTCTCAAATATTTATGCCTATGAATGGAGCAGGGTCGAGGGCTTTGAAAAATCATTACAAGTTATTTAAACTTTTTTCTTATTAAAATAATATCACCAATGTGACTTATGTACATTGTAGAAAATTCAAAGGGACAGAAAGCAATTAGGAAGGCAAAATTATTGGGTTACACTGTTAATAGTTGATGGACATCCTTCTAGATTTTCTTCAGTGCAAATACCACATCCATCTCTACATAAAAGTAACACAGTACTGTGCATACTATACTGTAGGTTGCTTTTAAAAGCCCTTAATAGATTATAAATAGCTACCATATAAATAAACCCACTTCTACAACTTAATTTTTAATGATGACATGGTAGTAATTGACAGTTGAATCAGTTGTTCTGCTGTTCATACCAAGTCTCTTTGTAAACATTTAGATTGTTTCCAGTTTTTTCTATTATATATGTGATGAACAATCTTGTGAGTAAATATTTAATTATTTTCTTAGTATAAATGCCTCAAAATGGAATCACTGGGTCAAAATCAGCTTATAAGATGAAAGATTTTTTTTTCTGTCCCTGGGAGTTGGGATTTAAACCCAGGGCTTTGTACAAGCTACCCAAGTGCTCTACCACCAAGCTGCACCCCTAGTGCTCCCCTTTAAAAAAAATTTTTTTTTAGCCAGGCGTGGTGGTGCAAGACAATTTCTTATGTAGGTGAGGGAAGAGCAGGACAATGTAAAATGCACCAAACTGCTGTGTCCTAAAACCACAAAACAGGGCGGAAAGAGCTCTCAGCCATACAACAGGTCTGGAAAATGGGAAGAGTTTTAGGCTGGGGCTTAAAATGTCTTTCAGAAGAACAAGGTATATGAGATGGGTCTAGGAAGAGCATTTAGATTACGATGTTAGGGAGCAGGGGGTGGGATGGGCAGTGCACACAGGAAAGTAGCATGAGCCCAGGTGGGGACAAGAAATCCTAAGGTTTGTTCAGATAAGCTCTAACAGCTGCATTTGGTTAGAGCATAGTATGAACAGGAAAAAGGATAGAGGCAAGGGAACAGATTTTGCAGGGACTTGAATGCCACTATAAGGAATCTACAATATTCCACACATTAATGGTTTCTAATTCTTTTGCTGGGCTGGGATTTAGCTCAGTGGGTAGAGCGCTACACTGCAGTCTCTGAGGCCCCGAGTTCAATTCCCAGTGCTGCAAAAATGGGAGAAGGGCCTGGCAATCCACTCCCAAGGCAATCCTGAAGTACTCAGGCATTGAAAACCCTATGAGGGTCGCTATGAGTCAGATACCGACTCGATGGCACCTAACAACAACAACAACAATTCTTTTGCTATGCACCCCATCAATGAGAAAAATTATTTTGTTGGTTTGCAGAACTGACGATGAAACTCAGGCCTTGCTCATGCTAGGCAATTGATTTATCATTGAGTTATATCCCCAGTCTCATAGTAACAAAATCTTTTAATGTGCATTGCCAGTATGT